>SNVD02013108.1:0-77103 GCA_013180625.2 Boswellia sacra
CCCCCCCCCCCCCCCCCCCCCTCTTGGGGTGCCATACCTGGGTCAACAAGTGGTATCAGAACAAGGTTGCTCAATTTTTTAAATCTTAATCGATTTTTGAGCTATGGCAACTTTTAATTCATCTTCATATGTTGAGGGGCTTTCTATCTCTAGACCTCCATTTTTTAATGAAAGTGATTACTCTTATTGGAAAACTAGAATGAGTATTTTTTTGAAATCTTTTGATTATGATTTGTGGTCTATTGTTTTGGAAGGACCTTTTGTTTCTACCAAAATTGAACATGGAGAATGCATGCTAAAAGAACCTAAAGAGTTTAGTGAAGATGATAAAAAGAAATTGAGTTTGAATGCTAAAGCTATGAATGTGTTATATTGTGCTCTAGATAGAAATGAGTTTAATAGAATATCTACTTATTCTACAGCACAAGAAATATGGCACACACTTGAAGTAACTCATGAAGGAACTAGACAAGTTAAAGAATCTAAAATTAGTATGCTAGTTCATAGTTATGAGCTTTTTAAGATGAAACCGGATGAATCAATTTCTGAAATGTTGACTAGATTTATGGATATTGTTAATAGTTTGAAATCTCTTGGTAAATCTTATTCTAATGTTGAAATGGTGAGAAAGATTCTTAGGTGTCTACCAAAATCTTGGGAGCCAAAGGTGACGGCAATTCAAGAAGCAAAGGATCTCACCAAACTACCATTAGAAGAACTTATGGGTTCTCTCATGACTCATGAAATCACCTTGAAGGAGAATGAAGAAGATTTCAAGAAAAAGAAAAATATCGCTTTCAAATCTTCAACCAAATAAGATGATGAGTCCGACGATGAAGGAGATGATGAAGATCTTGCATTCATCACAAGAAAGTTAAAAAGGATGATTAGAAGAAACCAAGGATTCAAGAAGAATTCTAGAAGGGAGTATAAAGGGCAAAGCTCAAAGCAAGATAAGAAAAATGATCAAGTCATTTGCTATGAGTGCAAGAAACCAGGACATGTAAAGATGGATTGTCCTTACTTCAAGAGTCAAAACAAGAAATCCAAAGCAATGAAAGCCACAAATTGGGATGATAGTGAAGCTAGCTCCACCGAAGAAGAAGATTGCGAAGTGGCAAACATGTGCTTCATGGCTTTAAGTGACGAGGAGGTAAGTATTCTAAACTATGATCCTAAACTTTCATATGATGAATTACTTGAAGCATTCCAAAATTTACATGTGCAAATTGATAAGAAAAACTCAAAAATCAATGCTTTCAAAAAGAAGTCAAAACTCATGTTATCTCAATTAGAAGAGTTGGTGGAAATAAATGAAGCTTTAGAAAATGAAAATGAAATTTTAAAGCAAAAAGATTTTGAAAGTTTGGAAAGTCAAATATATTTTTTAAAAACTGAAAATGAGATTTTAAAAACAAAAGGATTTTGATAAATTAGAGAAAGAAAATGTTATTTTGAAAAAGGAAAATAATGACTTAAGAAATATTGTTGATAGTTTTACAAAAAGCACAAAAAAATTTGAATTCTATGTTACAAAATCAAAGGTGTGTTTTTGATAAAAGAGGCTTAGGATATAAAACTCATAAAAATCAAAAGTATTTTAAAAATTATTTTGCTCATGCATGTTTTAGGAATAATCCTAATCATTCATGTACTTATTGTGGAAGAAAAGGACACAAAGTACATTCTTGCTCTATTAAAAGAAATCCTAATTTGAAACAAATATGGGTTCCAAAAAGTATCATAACTAACCCCCAAGGACCCAAGAACTTTTGGGTACCAAAAAGTTACTCCTTGAATGTTGATTGTAGAGACAAAGGAGTGGCAAACACAAGTGGTACTTAGATAGTGGATGCTCAAGGCATATGCTGTCTCTTATACACATCTAGATGTGTATAAGAGACAGGTGTGCGACTGTAGCCTGTCAGGAGCGTACCACAGGGGTCCGATCGTTACATAAAAAGGCGCCTTTTTATATAACGACCGGACCCCTGGCACGTGGCACTTTGTGGCCCTTTCGCCTTCAAGAGGTGGCCCCCGTGTCAGGCTATAGTCGCACACAGTCCAGTATTGTCCGCTCTGGGTCCATCGACCCTCACGGTTTTGTCCCCCGGTACTACCCTGTCTTGGGGAACGGGGCCTTATAGGACACCCTCTATTACCCTCAAGGGATTATTCCCAGGAGCGCCTCCCCCACTCGAACCCAAGACCTATAGGTCATTGGATTTTTCGAACCACGTAAATTGAGTTTGCACTCTCTCTATCCCTATCTCTTTATATTTACTTGCAATTGTGATTATTCTTTATTGATATTCTCTTGATTGCATTCTATTTTCATCTTCTCTACCTTTATTCTTAAAGAAAGAGTTAAATAATTTTGATCTTTCAAAAAAAGTTTTCTAAATCCGTTTTTATAAATAAAAGCCCAATTCACTCCCCCCCCCCCCCCGGGGTGCCGTACCTGGGTCAACAAAACTGAGTGAAGAATAAGTATCCACTCTCTCGGGTTGATGATTTACTTGATCAACTCTATGGAGCAAGCGTGTTTTCCAATATTAATCTTCATTCTGGTTATCATCAATTGATGATTAAGAAGGAAGACATTTCCAAGACTGATTTTTGGATAAGATACGGGCACTATGAGTTCCCCGTAATGCCATTTACAAATGCCCTAACCGCATTCATGACTAAATGAATCAACCATTTAAAGATTTCTTAAATAAATTTGTGATCGTGATGACATTTTATTATATTCCAAAAATTGAGATGAGCATGGAGAACACTTATGGGTGTTGTTGCAAACTTTGAGAGAAAAGTAGTTGCATGCCAAATTCAAGAAATGTGAATTCTGACTAAACTAGATATCCTTCTTGGGTCACATAGTGTCAGGTGAAGGGATATCTGTAGATCCAAGTAAGGTTAAAGCTATTATTAAGTGTCCAAGGCCAACCAATATAAGTGAATTTCGGAGTTTTCTAGGTTTGGCGGGCTACTATAGACGATTTGTTGAAGGTTTCTCTAGAATAACCGTACCGTTAACACAATTGACAAGGAATAATATAGCCTTTGTGTGGTCAAGTGAATGTGAAAAGAGCTTTCAAGAACTCAAGAATAGACTTGTGACAGCTCTAATACTTGCTATTTTGCCGAGGTCTAAAGGATTTGTAATATATAGTGAGACCTTTAAACCTGGGTTGGTTAGGACGTGTCTTCGTGCAAAACGGTAAAATTTATAGCCTACGCATCCCGACAATTAAAGAGTTATGAAAAGAACTACCCTACCCATGATTTGGAGCTAGTAGTTATGGTGTTCACACTTAAAATTCAGAGGCATTACCTGTATGGAGCAAGATGTGAGATTTACAATGACCATAAGAGCCTCAAATACTTCTTCACTGAGAAGGAGTTAAATATGAGACAAAGGCGATGGCTTGAATTGGCCAAAGATTATAACTGTGTAATCAATTATCATTCTAGGAAGGCAAACGTGGTAGCTGATGCATCAAGCTGAAAGTCTTTAGGACAAATGGTTGTCCTATTAATCACCTAGAAGCAAATAAGGGTTGATCTAGAGAAACTTATTGAGATTGTCCAGCCAAGTGAGCAATCACACTTAGCATCATTGATTGTGCAACCCACCATTATTGAGGGAATTAAGAGAAGACAATGTGGTGATGCATTTCGAAAGAGGGTGATGGAGGAAATTCCTTTGGGAAAAAGACCAGAATTTACTTTGGCCAATGACGGAGTATTATATTATGAAGGAAGATTGTGTATTCCTAACATTGCTGAGTTAAAGCAAGAAATCATGAATGAGGCACATAAATCTCCTTATTCAATGCGTTTGGGCAGCATGAAAATGTATCATGATCTTTAAACAAGGTACTAGTGGATGGGAATGAAGAAAAAAATAGCTCAATTCATGGAGTAATGTTTAAAATGCCAACAAGTCAAGATCGAGCATCAAAGACCCCTTGGATTTTTAAGCCGTTGATGATTCTAGAGTGGAAGTGGGAGTATATCACCATGGATTTTGTAGTAGGGTTGCCCAAAACTTTAAATGGATTTGATTTCATTTGGGTAATCGTAGACAAATTGATGAAATCAACACATTTCCTTCCTGTGCATACTATTTTTACCATGGATCGATATGCTCGAATCTATATGAATGAAAGAGTTAGACTTCATGGGGTACATGTCTTAATCGTGTCTGATTGGGATCCAAGGTTCATTTCTCTATTTTGAAAAAGTCTACATAAAACCATGGGTACCAAATTAAATTTTAGTACGGCTTTTTATCTCCAAATGGATGGACAATCCGAGCGGACTACCTAGATCCTAGAAGATACGCTAAGGGCCTATGTGATTGACTTCAGGGGTAGTTAGGATAAGCATTTAACTTTGGTGGAATTTGATTACAATAATAGTTATCAAGCTATCATTGGCATGGCCCCTTATGACGTATTATATGGAAGAAAGTGTAGATCTCCCACTTATTGGGATGAGATGGGTGAGACAAAGTTATTTGGACCCAAAATTATTCAATAAACCTGTCATTGAAAAGGTGAAAGAAATAATGAAAATGACACAAAGTAGACAAAAGAGTTATGTAGATTATTGTAGAAAGGAATTATAATATGAAGTGGTTGATAAGGTCTTCCTCAAGATTGCCCTAATGAAAGGAGTGATGACATTTGGGAAGAAGGGAAAATTGAGTCCAAGGTACATTAGCCCTTATGAAATTTCAGAGAGGATTGAAAATGCTCCTTATTGACTGGCATTGCCACCTTTGTTGTCAAGTGTGCATAATGTGTTTCATGTGTCCATATTGAGGAAATACATTCGTGATACTTTGCATGCACTAAGTTCAAAATTACTTGAACTAAAAATTTATCATACGAAGAGGGGCTATTACAAATAGTAGATAATAAAGAGCTGAATTACAGAGGAAAAAGTTACCTTTGATAAAAGTGCAATGGAAAAATCACTCCATTGAGAAAGTAACGTGAGAACAAGAAGAGGATGTCTGTGAAAAATACCTGGGGGGGTGGGGAAGAGAGAAGGTGGGTAGGGTGGGGTGGTTGTAACAACCCATTAGTAAGCGAACTTACTCTTACTATGTTCATAATGAATGTGTATGATTGCTCGTATGCATGTAAGTTTTATGATAATTAATAAAATGTTATAGGGTATGCATAAGCGGCATGAGGATTTTGAGGGCTAATTTGATATTTGGCACTTGATATTATGTAAAGTAAGGTGTTAGACAATTCTAAGGATTTTCATTTCCTTCCTCACTTTCAAAGCTCTCAGCTTTCTCTCTTTTACCTCCTTAACTTGCAAGAATTAAATGAAATTATGGAAGCTATAAGGAGACAAGGTAGAATTCATGTCCTTCTCTAATTTCTAGCTTATGTTTATGAAGTATTATTGTGAAATATGGTGTTAGAAAATAGTTTATGGTGTATCCATGTCGTGCATATCATGAAAAATGCTGAAAATTATGAATTGAAGTAGGTTGTGCATGATTCTAATGGGTTCGATGATGTAGGATTGTCATAGATAATGATTAAGCTTAAAACTCTACAGGGTTGTTTACTACGTAGTGGCTAGTCCATAAATTTCTAGAAATTCTAGGTTTATTCTATGGCTGTGAAATTTTTACTTGACAGACTAGACATGTTAAGGATTATATGGAATTTAGAATCATTTCAAACTTTAAATTTTGTCATTTGTGGTGAATTTTTGAATTTGCCGAAAAAAATTTGAACTTCCCCTGTTTTAAAATAGAGCACTGGGAATGAATTTTATTTGAGTGACTTTTCTCACATAAAAATTTTTTATTTTTGGTGTCCAAGATCTTGAATATGTTTTCTTTTAAACTGGAAAATTTTATGGCTTTTAAATGTTTGTAAAAATTGTTATGATTTTTCAAAATTGAGTTTGAAAAATTGCATAATATTCCTTTGAATTAACACCCAATTTCAATAATCATAACTTAACGTGCTCAAATTGTTCAAGGAATTGAAAATAAGACAAAACTAACAACTAAGTCAAACCCATAGATGGCATGCAAAATTTTTCAATTTCTAAGAATTATCAAGACTAAACAATCATCATCCTATCATTGGCCATCACAGTGTAAGCGAAAGAAGGACCTTTTTTTTTTTTGAATACATACAAAATATGCAAAACACACATAAATAGATATGCAAAACAAACAAAAATAAATAATTGTGTACAAAAACTAAATAAAGCGACTACACCCCTAAACTTGAGAGGCATAGTGCCCTCAATGTACATGCATAATAATGAAAATAAAGTCAGCAAACTTCCCTGAAACTCAAGAGTCCGTTGGATCCTGATCATCGTGCAAGTCATCACCCAAAACATCTCCAAGATCTGCGCTAAGATTAGTAGCAGATGCTCCGATGTAAACATAATCATCTCCCTGCTGCAAATCATCCTCCTTATCAATGGCTGGATCTAAAGGAAGCTCCTCAGTAGGCTACCTCTCATCCTCAACAAATAACGGTGAATGAGGGAATAAGTATGGAGATGCCCCTTGAGTAATGAAAAACTGCTGAAAGGTGCGCTGGGTCTCCATCATGTAAGTTGCCACTTGTTTAACATAGATGACATCATTGCGCACTATAGCGAGCTCATATTGAGTCTCCTAGAGCTCGTGCTCAAATATATCCAATCGCTGTGTAGTAGCCAATGGGCGAGCCAATGGTAAAGGCTACTATTGCTGTGGTTGCTACAGAGGTGGTTGTCTCAAGCGTACCTTTTGGAGGAGTCACGCATCGATGATAGGCAATGGTGGTGATCACTCCTCAGCTACATCAATAACAACCCAGTAGCTCGACAAAGGACCGTGATCAAAGATGGATGTGGAATCCCGCCACTTGTCCTAGATTGGATGCAATGAATAACGTTATCCGCGATCAGCTACCCCACATTAATCGTCATCCCTTGTTTATATGCATATAGTAATGTGGCTTGCTCCTTTGAGACCTCTACGAGATAAGTGTTAGGCAACATGTTTTCACAAACGAAGAGGTTCAATGCCCGCAGCTCGACTCACGTGGTGGAAGTCAAAAACATGCTGGCCTATCCTCTATAAGCTCTGGATGACCCCCACTGAGTACCTGTTGAAGTGAGGAAAGCTAGGATCTCATCAAAATTTGGAGTGGTCTTACAGCAGTAGTACTCGTACTCTCTAATGTCCCGTAATTTGTAGAATCGATTGATAACAGCAGGACTAAAGGCGACTTGTTTTCCTCAGACAACCATGTTGTACCCAGTCCTCTCCTTAGTATTGGCATAAAATTCTCGGACCATAGGAACAATGGCATGCTTTGGTTAGCTTATAAAAGTCTACCATGTGTCTCTGCCGAAGGAAAGTCATAACAGATCATTAGACATGCCAATGCCACATTCTCTAAGGTAACATTTATAGAGTATAATATTGTGGTAGCAAGAAGTAGTTTCGACACTTTTGAAGGCGTGCCAGTTAAACGCAGGAGTGGCTGAGGCTGATGCTTCAGCAATGGATGTTTTCCTTTTCTTTGGTGCCATGATCCTGCACACATAATTGAAGCAAACAAAATATTGTTAATTACAGTTCATGGTCACAGTTTGCAGCAAATCCTTACTGTAAAGTCTAATAGTGTTTTTATTTGACATGAAGCAAAAACTAAAAACAACTCATATTGAATGCAAACATATGCAAAGATTAAAAGGCAAAATGCCAAACTGTAATTCAAACCACATGAAGTACTACAATTTATGTTGGAAAACATTCTTGAAGTCAAAACATATAAGCAAATAAATTACAGATCATAAATCAAGATCATCCGTACTAAGAACTAAAATAATGAGCAAAAGAGTATGCACGACCACAAAATTGCATGCTACTAGAATTCTTTTCAGTGCAATTCATTAGCAAGTATAGTAGGCAGTGGTGAACAATAGTTTGGAGGCCCAAAGCGTCAACAGGAATAAACCATTGCTTGTGCAACTATGATTATTAACTAAAATATGTCCAAAAGTATATTTAAAACAAATTGGGCTTTAGGAACAATTAGTTTATTTCTCGTTGTTGTTTTTATGACTCCCAAGTTAACCAGTAACACTATCAATAGCATGCATGCACAATTGTTAAACTTGGATACAATACCATCCATTCACTAGTCCAATTATCTCAATATTAGAACAATCAATCAGAAAACAATCAATTTTCTATCGTTTCATGCTGAACAGAACAAAATTCCAACAACACATAGGCATATCACCCTATTTACGGGGTAAATTTGCACTATTGGTGATTAGAAAATTATATCCCATGTCAAACACTCCGTACTTTTGGCAAAACACATATAATTTGCAAAGTACATTCAGTAAGAGACATCTTAAGCCCATATATTATGCATTCCATATTTCAGTCTGCCTTGTTAACAGAATGATCATGACTTTAAAGAAATTTATGCAAATTTCGTTAAAACGTACAACATTAAACACTAATACAGGCCTCACAATAACTGTAATTATAATCATCCAAATAAACTTATCGTATCACAATTCCAAAACCACTATCACAGAGCAATAAAAACACTCCCAAATATTCCATCCCCTCTCCCAAACTCTATATTGCAACTCCACCCATTACAGTGGCTACAAACACTTCAATATCCATATTCACTTCTTATATATTTATCAATCTAAAATAATGTGATTAAGAGTGGAGTAGTAAAACAAAGATATGGAGTGACTTACCCTGTTCACACACAGAAGAGAGAAAATAGGACGAATGTGGGTAATGTAGAGAGAGAACGAAGGAGAAGATGGTTGTGGGAGAGCTAGAGGTGTCGATGAGGTAAATTACTAGTCGAGAAATGGTGGTTTTGGTTGTTGGAGGTGGCAACGACACAAGATGAAAGAGAGAGCTCGAGATATTTGAAGAAATGATGGTTAGGAAGTCTATTCTTTTTCTTAAAAATCAAAGTTGCATAACGGTGAGGTAACGCATCCGTAGGAGTGCAATAAAAATCCCCAATTTAATTTTACCCTAATTTGATTGCGTAGACACACTAAATACAAGGATCGGAAGTGCCAAGTCACTAGATGCTCATTATAGGTGAAGGGTGATGTAGCGTTGAAGTGCAAAAATAGTTACGCAAGGGCGCACAAGGAGAGGAAAAATTTATAAATTTAAAGTCACTTCGGTGTTGCGACGCAACCTAAATAGCATAGGAGCGCCATATTTCTGGCTGGACTGTTATGCAATGAATTTTTAATGGTGCAGGTGCGTGGAATCAGGCATAGTAGTGCGAGTATGGTCCTAAATCTTCTAAATCTATTACGTAGATGTGCCATAAGTTTGGTGCAAGGGCGCCAACCCTCTATGGTTAATTTTCCATTTCAGGGTCTCTAGTCCACAGGTGTGTGCATTCAGAATCAACGCCAACTATGGGTTCATTAATCTGGGTTAGGATTGCACAACAGCGCTATAGGGTAGCATAGGAGTGCCATGCCTCTAGAAATTTTAAACTTTCAACGCAATCTTACACACAGTCACATAACTTACCTACGTATGAGCGTACTTCCCATATCATTACGGGCACAACTGCACGAATCGTGTTGCAGATGAGCGCAAGGTTTCTACCAGCAGATCCCCAAACTTGACCTTTGAGTTGGAACTTTACCTTAAAATGCTAACGTGCATCATTAATGCATACCTGAAATTAAAAATAGCAAAACACACCTAAAAGCAAAGAAAGTAGTTAAGTAACTAAAGCAAAATATTAAATCCTAGTTTAGCTTGGGTTACCTCCCAATAAGCGCTTACTTTTACGTCATTAGCCAGATGTGGCTGTGCTTCTCAGACTTCATCAAGCAATGTGGTGGCTTTTTGCGATTCTGCTTTACCATTTAAGTAATGCTTCAATCGTTGACCATTTACTTTGAATAAGGTTTTGCCCAGTTGTCCAATCTGTACTGCACCATATGGAAACACTTTGACCATAGTAAAAGGACCGAACCATTGCGACTTGAGTTTTCCTGGAAATAACTGTAGCCGAGAGTTGTATAGGAGGACTTGTTGACTAGGTGAGAAAGATTTCTGGATAATTTCCTAGTCATGCCATGCCTTGGTCTTTTCTTTATAGATGACTGCATTTTCATATGCTTCTTTGCGGAACTCCTATAGTTCATTTTTTTGCAATAGTCATTTCTCACCAGCTTATTATAAATACATGTTTTATTGCTTCATGGCCGAATAAGTTCTATGCTCTAGCTCAACTAGTAGATGACATGCCTTCCTAAAAACTAACCGGTAGGGAGACATTCCAATTGGTGTCTTTTAAGCGGTTCGACATGCCTACAATGCATCATCCAACTTTCTAGCCCAATCTTTTCTTGAGCTACCAACTATCTTCTCAAGGATTCTTTTGACCTCACGATTTGAGATTTCTACTTGTCTTTTGGTTTGTGGATGGTAAGCGAGAGCTTTCCTATGATTTACACCATATTTAGACAAGAGGGCTGCAAATTGTTTGTTACAAAAATGTATACCTTCATTGCTTACAATGGCCCTTGGCATACCGAATCTTGTAAAAATATTTTTTCTTAGGAAATTAAGCACCACCCTACCATCATTAGTTGGTGTTGCCATAGCTTCTACCTATTTTGACACATAGTCCCTTGCCAAGAGTATGTATTTGTTGTTGAATGAGGATGGGAATGGTCCTATAAAATCTATGCCCTATACATCGAACGGCTCCACTTCTAGTATAGTTTATAAGGCATTTCATTCCATCTAGAAATAGTACCCATTCTTTGACACCTATCACAGTTGGCAATGAACATAGAAGCATCCTTGAATAAAGTAGGCCAAAAGAACCTCGATTGAAGAACTTTGGCTACTGTCCGTTGTCCTCCAAAGTGAACTCCATACTCTAGTGCATGGAAATGCTTTAAGATATTTTGCATTTTTTCTTTCAGTATGCATCTCTTTATTACTTGATCTGCACAATGGCAATAAAGAATTGGATCATCCCCATAATAGTGATTCACATAAGTAAAGAATTTCTTCTTTTGTTGATGAGAGAGATCAGATGGGATGATTTTTACTACAAGGAAGTTCACAAAATCTGCAAACCAAGGAATAGTTTTGTGAGAAGATACAACAAATCATTGTTCATCTCAAAAGTGATCATCAATGGGTTGTGCATATTCTTGCTCTTTTGGTAGTTCTAAGCGAGAAAGATGATCAACCACTAAGTTCTTTGTGCCTTTCTTGTCTCTAATCTTAAGATCAAACTCTTGAAGTACCCAACAAATGAGTCTAGACTTTGCATCTTTCTTGGTCATAAGGTACTTAATGGCTGAGTGGTCAATGTACACTATCACCTTGTTACCAATTAAATATAGCCTAAATTTGTAGAAAGCAAATACAATAGCAAGCAACTCTTTTTTAGTTGTGGCATAGTTAAGTTGAGCATCGTTAAGGTGCGACTAGCATAGTATATGGCATGAAAAACTTTGTTTTGTCGCTGCCCAAGTACTATGCCTACTGCATAGTTGCTTATATCACACATCAACTCGAATGGTAACTCCTTATTCATTGCTGCTATAATAAGGGTTGTCACTAACTTCTTCTTTACAGTTTCAAATGTTTGTACACAGTTGCTATCAAACGCAAATGGGTTATTTTGCACAAGTAAATTTAAAAGTGGTTTGGAAATCTTTGAGAAATCCTTAATAAACCTTATATAGAAACCCACATGTCCTAAAAAGCCTTTAAACCCTTTTACCGATGTTGATGGTGGCAGTTTTTTAGTTATTTCAATTTTAGCCTTATCAACTTCAATTCCCATAGAAGATATCTTATGGCCTAACACTAGCCCCTCCTTAACCATGAAGTGAAATTTTTCCCAACTTAAAACCAAATTAGTTTCCTTACATCGTTTAAGCACTAACCTTAAGTTATTTAGGCATTGGTCAAATGTTTGTCCAAAACCTAAAAAGTAACCCATGAACACTTCAATGTTTTTCTTAATCATGTCAGAAAATATGCCATCATACGTCTTTGAAATGTGGCTAGGGCATTGCACAACCAAAAAGGCATCCTCTTAAAAGCAAATGCACCATAGGGGCAAGTAAATGTGGTTTTCTCTTGGTCTTTGGGTGCCATAGCAATTTGATTGTATCCAGAATGATATTCATGTCCACCCAACCTATCTATCATTTGATTAACAAAAGGCAAAGGGAAGTGGTCCTTTCTAGTGGCTTTGTTCAACTTCCTATAGTTTATGTAAATTCTCCACCTATTAACCATGCGAGTTAGAATCAATTCATCATTTTCATTCTTTAATACAGTCATCCTTCCTTTGTTAGGTACAACCTATGTCAGACTCACCTATGAGTTATCCAATATAAGGTAAATTACCACTACATCTAACCACTTTAAGACCTCAGCTTTAACTACCTTTTTCATGGTTGGATATAGTCTTCTTTGTGCATCTATTGATGGTTTGCAGTTCTCTTCCATGAGAATTCTGTGCATGCACATTAAAGGACTAATTCCTCTTAAGTCAAAGATAGACCATCCTATAGCCATTTTATATTCTTTTAACACCTGCAATAGTTTTTCTTCCTCTACATTAGTCAAACTTGCTGATATAATAACTGAAAGTATGGATGACTCCCTAAGGAAGGCATATTTAAGATGACTAGGTAGTTGTTTTAATTCAAGGGCTGCTAGTTTTTCAATTGAAGGTAATGGTCTGCTAGGTCCTTGTCCTAATGGTTCATAATATTTCTTACTTTTTGGCCCAAAAGAATCCATCCAATTTTATGTACTCAACTGCTTCACAATTATAAAACTCATCCAGCAATTTAGAACATGCCAAACTAGTTTTTAATGCATCCAAAGGTACATTTTTATGTTTTAATACCATAGAACTCACCTTATCAATTCGGAAGTAATTTTCAGTGTCATCCGGATATTTCGTGGCATTAAAAACATTTAATATTACAAATTCCTCTTGAACATCTAGCCATAAATCACCCTTTTGGACATCAATCAATGCCCTACCAGTTGCTAAAAACAGTCTGCCCAAGATGATTGGTATCTCCTTGTCCTCCTCCATGTCAATCACAATGAAATCTATTGAGAAGATGAACTTATCTACCTTAACCAGAACATTTTCTGTTAGTCCTCTTGGATGTTTGATGGATCTATCGGCTAACTGCAAAGAAACGTTGTTAGCCCTAAGGCTACATGATAATTTTGATGATAACAATACACATTGATTCATTGAGATTTACTAATATGTTTATTTATGTACAAGAATAAGATTATTGAAATAATTATAAAATCAAGAAGAGGCTTATTAAAATGAAGTGTTGAAGCTAAGGAGAAAGCTACATGATAAAGGCACCAAAGTCCAAGTAGAAGGTTTGATTCAAGGAATATAACACATGAGCAATGTTTAATCAATTGGTCATATATTTCTCTACAAATGTCCAAATAACTTGATTCTTAAGCCTTTGGAAAGCTTACTCAATTTATAACATTTCATATGTTTTAAAGAAATTCAAATTTCAAGTGCAAGATTGTTAAAATCGTCATGCAAATTGAAAGACAAATGAAAGTAGCTGATATGAGCACCGAATACTCTTTTGGATATATCTTGAGCTAGAAAAATCAAAATGACTTTATTCTTGTGGAATTGGAAATAGGACTTAATGAATCACATTTCATATGTTTTGAAGAAATTCAAATTTCAAATGGAAGGCTGTCATAATTGACATGCAATTCGGTGAACTGACATAGAGAAGAAAAATCAACTCATATGAGCACCAAATGATGTTTTGTTCATATCTTGAGATAGAGATATCCAAATGACTTGATTCTTATGGCATTGGAAAGATAATTAAATGGAACAGATTTCATATTCTTTGAAGAAATTCAAATTTCAAACGGAAGGCTGACATAATACACATGCAAGTCGGTGGACTGACACATGCAAGAAAAATCAAGTCACATGAGCACCGAATGGTTTTTTGGCCATATCATGAGCTACAGATATCCAAATGACTTGTTTCTTGATGCGTTGGAAAGATTATTCAATTCGCCAGATCTTTTATGTTTTGAATATTTTCAAATTTCAAATGGAACATTGACAAAAATGGCAGAAAAGATTTCGGCTTTTATGGTAGGCAGAATATTTGGAGTTGGTGTCTTCACTTGATCAAGTTCATCTCATTTGCCTATAAAAGGAGCCCTTCTCCCATTCATTCAACAAGAATCTAGCAAGCCACAAACAAGAGAAATATCAAGTAGAGAACATTTATATTCTTCATCTACTCTTTGAGGAGAGCTGTACTTTTATTGTAAACAATTTTCTTTGTTCTTGTATTGTGGTGAGAGTGAATTGTTCTTGTAAAGGATAATTGTTATCCTTGAGAGAACTATTGGTGTGGTGGTATCAAAAGTTAAAGGAAGTTGCCTTGGTGAGGTTGTTCATCAAGAAGAACTCTTGGTGTAGTGTTATCAAAGGTTGAAGAAAAAGTCTTGGTGAGGTTGTTCATCAAGCAAGTTGTAAAGATTTCTACAACTTAGTGAAAAGCTTAGATCGTGGAGCTAGGAGCCCGTGGACGTAGGCAAGGTTTGCTGAACCACGTAAGTTGAGTTTGCACTCTCTTTATCCCTATCTCTTTACATTAACTTGCACTTGTGATTGTTTTTTATTTCTATTCTCTTGATTGCATTCTATTTTCATCTTCTTCACCTTTATTCTCAAAGAAAGAGTTAAATAATTTTGATCTTTCAAGAAAAGTTTTCTAAATCAGTTTTTATAAATAAAAACCCAATTCACCCCCCCTATTGGGTTGCCATACCTGGGTCAACAAACGTTAGTAGGACGTGCTTCACCTAGGCCAAGCTTTCAAAAAATAGATAAAGGCATTAGATTTATGATTGCGCCTAAATCATACAATGCATTAGTAAATAAAGACTCACCAATAGAGCAAGGAATAAAAAAACTCCTTGGATCTTTAAGCTTTGGTGGCAGCTTCTTTTGCAATATGGTGTTGTACTCTTCGGTTAAGGCAACGGTCTCGTAATCTTCAAGCTTTCGCTTTTTGGACAGTATGTCTTTCATGAATTTGACATAGCTGGCCATTTGCTCCAAGGCTTTCGCAAAAGGTATGTTGATGTGTAGCTTCTTGAAGACCTCTAAGAATCTAGAGAATTGCTTATCTAGCTTACTCTTTTGTTGCCTTTAAGGAAAAGGGACTTTATGAATTGGTTCTACAGTAGGCAATGGTGTGTTTTGAACCTTGCCTTTATTAGTTCTCATTGTTGGCATACAGGTGATGGCTGGTTCTTCTTCTTCCTTCTTTTTATGCTTCTCAACCTTATTTGGCTCACCGAACTCTTGACCACTCCTGAAAGTAATAGCTTTGCAATGCTTTATTGGATTTACTTTGATAGTGCTAGGTAAGTTACCTTATAGTCTTCCACTGACAATATTAGCCAACTGACTTACTTGAGTCTCTAGACTTCTAATTTGAGCTGATAGGTTTTGGAATTTGTTATTTGTTTTTGCCATGAATTGGTCGATTTTTTTCATGAAGCTTGTTGTGATTGTTGTCAATTGGGTCAAAGCTTCTTCTAGAGATGCTTTCATTTCTGATTGAGTAGTTTGTTCAAGAGGTTTCATTGTGTTTTGGTTGCTCCAAGAGAAGTTTAGATGATTTCTCCAATCTGGGTTGTAGGTGTTGCTATAAGGGTTATTCTTAGGATAATTGTAATCAACATAATTAGCTTTCTCAGACTGTCCTTGGAATGGGTTCCTTTTTTCGCACCCCTTGTTAAGATGATTTCCTTGACAATGCTCACATACAACTGTTGGAACATGTATAGTGTTGGCTACTATAGTATGATTTTGTAGTTGCCTAGTCAACGCAACCATTTGTGCTTTCAAAGAGTCAATCTCATCAAGATTGTGAAGTCCAGCTAGCTTTTTAGATGCAGCTCTCTAACCATTCCATGGAAAGTTGTTCATTGCCATCTCCTCAATCAAGTCATATGCTTCATCTTGCATTTTCTTCATAAAAGCTCCTCCAGAAGCTGAATCTATTAAAGTCCTTGTTGATATCTTATTCCTTTGTAAAAGGTTTGCATTTTGCATCCATTGAACCAGGCCACGATGAGGACACTTTCCAAGCAGCTCCTTGAACCTCTCCCATGTATCATATAGAGATTCTCCCTTATATTGTGTAAAGTTTGAGATCTCCATCTGTAGCTTGACTGTCTTTGATGGTGGGAAAATTTTGGTAAGAAATTTTTGGGATAACTCATCCCAAGTAATGATAGAATCTGCAAGCAAAAAAATTCAACCAACTCTTAACTCTCTTTTAATAAGAAATGAAATAAACACAGTCTAATAGCATCATCCAAAACTCCATTAAGCTTAAATGTTTCACAAATTTCAATAAAATTAGCAATATGAGCATTAGGATCTTCATCAGGCAGTCCACAGAATGAAGATGATTGAATCATCTGAAGAGTAGCTGGTTTAATCTCAAAATTGTTCGCTTGAATGGCTGGCTTTCTTATAGCTAGATGAATTCCCGTCACCGTAGGAAGCATGTAATCCATAAGTCTTGGATTAGCTGGGACAATAGCCCTTTCTCCATTTCCTTCCTTATTGTCAGCCATCATGTTTGTTTGTTTGGATTTTTCGCACTTCTCCTTTCTATTCTTTCGACAGGTTCATTCTATCTCGAAATCCAAAGGCAATAGGTACTTTCTCTAAACTTTCGCATGCAACTGCCAATATCAACTACAGCAAAACTATAAGCAAAAACCGAAACTAAAATTCAAACTAAAATCAAGTTATTTAGTCTAATATTAATAAAAACAATCCCTACCAACGGTGCCAAAAACTTGTTATACAAAATCCACAAGTATACAAAATCGAACAAGTATTATAATGATGAAAGAGTTATCATTCCCATAAGAATTGGTTATTAACTACTAAACATGGTCTAACTATGATTTTATTTGAATAATCAATGCGAATATCAAATTTAAACAAATTAACTAACTATGAAATGAATTAAATACTAAACAAAGAAATAAGATTTAAACTAAATTGGGATAAAATCAATGGTATTAAACTCTAGGGTATCAGGTTTTAGCTATTATCCACTTTATTATTCAATCCATTTTAATTAATGTTTATCAACCTTGTTGCCAACCAATTTCTTTAAGGTATCTGTTATTTTTTTTCAAGCAAAAACACTATATAATTATAAAGAGAATCATATGTCTGTCTCATCTAACAACCTATAATTATCTTTTATGCACAAGAAATCAAATAGGGTTGCACAAATCACAATTATATTTCTATCTCATGTGAATTTATAGTAAATCATTCAAGGACTAATATAAAATTAACTTTTTAATCTAACTTATATCTTCGATCATGCAATAGTTGGTCAGACCATTGCAAGCATTAGACACATGAATAACTTACTCAATAAGAGATAGAATAAACATCAATATTTTGAATTGAAATAATAGAGTATCAAGCTTGGCTACATCCTAACCCAACAAAAAGTGATTTAGTTCATAATGTAAAGAAAAATAACACAAGAAAATTGAGTAGCATTCATAGATTACGAAGAAGGAAGGAAACTTAGGGAACTTGAAGATTCGTTGATGATTCTCCCTTGAATTATGCCTCCAGGGATTGTAGATTGCTTCCTTGCCTCTTAAGTACCTCTGATGACGCCTTTGATACTCTAAAGAAAGCCTAAAACTCGCCTATTTATAGTCTATAAAGGAAAAATGTTGAATATGAGTTGAAAGAGGAATCCTGAAAATTTCCAAATTCGGGCTCACATAGGAGCGCAGATATAGTTGTGCAGAAGTGCCAACTTTCTGGTTGTAAGGCTTCTTTTTGTAATCCTTGTACTACTGCGCCAACTGGTTTGTGTAGGAGTGCCAAGTTACTGGATGTAAGATGTTTGCTTTTTCTGATATCACGCCACTGCGCCTCATGGTTGGCACGTGAGCGCCAAGTCTCTGATTTCAAATCTGTATTTCTGTACTCGCACTGTTGTGCCAACTAGTTTGCACAAGAGCGCCATCCTTCTACTTTGGTGATCCAGACTTTTTTTTGTTTTTGGCTTGATTTGTCCCAATTTTGTTGTGCTTTATTAGGAATCAATTTCCAATCCAAGAATCTACAATTAACTAAAATAGCACATTATTTCTCTTATTTTACTCAAAAACTAATCAAAAGTTGAATTTAAGTGTAAAAAATTAGTGAATAAAATTCACTAACAATGTTATAGGTTGATTGAAATGTTGCCAACCCTTATGAGGTTCAATGATTTCTAGGTGGAAATCAAGGTTAAAGATTGAAGTAACTAGGTAAGTAGCTAGAGTACAATTTCTGAGGGCACAATAGATTTTGTGTTGATTTGTAAGTTATGCTAGTTTCTTATATGTATGTATATTATGGATGAATTTATTTGGAATTGTTGTAAATGTGGATGGATGGAAATGTGAATTGGATCATGGACATTATTGTAAAATGGCATGATTGGCAATTATAGTTAAATCATGCGATGTGTGGTTTCACTCCTTTATATGCATGTATAAGCGATGTTTTGATTTGAATCCTATGATTATGGATATAGGAAATTGAATTTGGTTATGTGTATGTGAAAATGTGTTGTGGAAAGGCATAAATGACCTTCAATAATGAAATTGTGTGTGTGCGTAGAGGTATAATCCATGCTTTAAGGCACTAGGGCACATAAAATCTTTATATGGTAGACATATATGTGTTGTGTGGTGTGTAAGCCCATATATGTGTAATAAGTCACCAACAACGTAAAAGGTGACTAGTGGCCAATGGAATATGTCATCGACGACGATATGTAACGGATGACATATTGCCTAAATTGAAATTATGAAAATGCAAGCCATTGATGGTGATATGTAACGGCTAACAAATGGCCACTGATTATACCACCGACGATGATACATAGCAGGTGGTATGTTCCCTCAATATAAGTGATGTAAAACACATGTCATTGATGGCAATACATGACGGATGACATGTTATGAATTATGTTAAATGAAAGTCCTACCATGAATGAATTATATAGTATCCATAATGTTTGTGCATTAGTGTGTTTAAAGAATGGATTGTATATAGTTCATAATGTTTGTGCACTAATGTGTTTAAAATCGGTACCTTAAATGTGTTTGAGCAGTGCATCAAATGTGCCTAAGATGTGTGTGAAAAGTGCTTAAGATTTTTGCTCTAAAGTATGGTAAGAGGTGCATCTAATGTAGCAAGGATGTGTATCGATTTTGTATAAGATACATTTCTATATGTGATGAAAATGTATTTTACATGTGTTGGGATTATGTAAAGCATGAACTTTAAGTGTTAAGTGAAATTGTATGTGGGAGTGAATAGAGAAAATGACCTAAGTTTAATGGCCAAACACAGAATCGACGTAGGAGCACCAGTGAAGTTGCACATGAGCGCGAGCTCCGTGTTGCAAATCGTGTTAAGGCAGAAAATTGGCGTCGTAATGTGACATGGGTGTGCAGGAATGCCAACTCTTTTGCTGGAGATCGATTTAGGATAGAAACTTGGCGTCATCATGCCAAGTGATCCACGCTCCTATGAATTAAAGGCATTGTACACCTGACTTGTGAAAAAAGAAATAGTTGCTTAGTCATTAAGAAAGGATTGTGAATTATGTTTATTTGATTCCTTTCTTGCATGACTTCATTTTAACTTCACATTTTAGCTACTTATCGAGTAATATACTCATTAATCTATTGTTTGCCTTAGGTGAGCATTAAATCTCTCGATTTGGAGGACGTTTGAAATAGTGACATGAAGTTCCTTTGGCAACCATCGCATTGTTGTAACAATTAAGATTTTTGTGACATTGGCTTTGATTCTTTGAATTAGAAATGTAAATAATATGATTCCGTGGTTGACAATGTGGGAACTTTGTGTATTTTGGATACTGTTTCCAATAGAAAGTTAATATTTTTCCATTAATTAGGTGTGCGTGAATGCTTAGATTAACATTCTGTATTTTTGTGGGCACGGGAGTGTTATAGTAGTGGTATCAAAGCCCAAGTTTGAGATTTTGTAGATATTTTGTTGCAAGTAGTCAAGGGAACCAAGTCCTATGCCAAATCCTCCCTAATAATGAGTAAGTTATCCGATATGGTATACTAACCATTGCTTTGAATATGGTGTTCTATTCTATTAACTAGAAACTGATAATTGTGTCTCGTGTTGGACGACCTAAAAGAACCAATAATCCCACTATAGAGGAGATGTGATGAACCGTTCCTATTCCTAAAGTGAGGAGAACTTCTGACCTAAATGTACCATCCTCTGCTAGTGAGGAAAAGGGCAAGTAATGAGCCATATCAGGAAGTAATTCACGAGGCCATGATAACACCGTACAAGCATTTGTGTAATTGAAGTGAGGTGGGAAGTGCCTTAAACGAGCTCTACTACTCCAGATACAATAAAAGTAGTGGAGCAATTTAAGAGATTGAATCCTCCCTCCTTTGCCAGCTCCACAGATTTGTTGGTGGCTAAAGAATGGGTCTATGAATTAAAGAAGATCTTGAAGCTTATGGCATGCATGGATACTCAAAAACTCACATGTGCCACCTTCATGCTTGAAGGGAGTGTAGGCTATTGGTGGGAAATGACCAAAAGGGCTTACAATATAGAGGAGAATGTGCTTACATAGGCCCAATTCAAGGAGATCTTCTATGACAAGTACTTTTTGCAATCCTTGAGGTATGAGAAGGCAATAGAGTTCATACAACTAACTCAAAAGGTCAATGTCTCTCGTGGAGTACGAACGAAAGTTTGAGGCCTTATCTCGGTTTGCTCCACAGGTCATTAGCACTAAAGAAGGGAAAGCCAAGTTGTTTGAGAGGGGTTTGAGGCCGGAGATTAGAAAGCACGTGGTTGTGTTAGAGTTGAGGGCTTATAGTGTAATGTTGAGGAAGGCCCAGATCTTAACCTACGATGATGAACTGATTGAGGCTTTTAAACCTAAAGAGAAGGCACCGAGTTCTGAACAAAAGAAGCCATGGAGAAGAAATAATAACTGTCGATTTGAAAGAAATAAAAGGAAGAAGAAACAGAATGGCAGAAGGAGGGACATCCCATTGTGCAAAACATGCCACCGTTGACATGAAGGAGTGTGCATTCAACAAACAAGGGCTCATTTCAATTGTGGGCAGGTCGGCCATTATATGTCCTTCTATCCAGAACTCCATAAGAATTGAAATGCTTCTAAGAGAGACTAGAGGGTGCAAGGAAAGATTTATGTAGTTTCTAATACAAAAGCTCACGAGGCTCCTTTAGTAGTTACTGGTACTATCTCTATTCTTGATCACAATGCATGTGTACTCTTTGATTCGGGTGCTACCCACTCCTTCGTGTCTCATGCTTTTGCTAATAAAGTAAATGTAGTGCCCTCAATTTTGGATATTGAATTATGTGTTGCCACTCCTTTGGGAGTATCGTTGTGTGTTTGTGAGGAGTTGAAGTCTTGTAAGATTGACATAACAGATTGATAATTAGAAGCGGATTTGATACTTCTG
The DNA here is from genome assembly GCA_013180625.2 of Boswellia sacra. Taxonomy (NCBI): domain Eukaryota; kingdom Viridiplantae; phylum Streptophyta; class Magnoliopsida; order Sapindales; family Burseraceae; genus Boswellia; species Boswellia sacra. The sequence continues at coordinate 21,692 of SNVD02013108.1, forward strand.
GAGATGTATGATTCTGATATTATTTTGGTAATGTATTGGCTATCCAAATTGCATGCAAGTGTCAGGTGTCATGAGAAGGAAGTGGTTTTCCAACTTCCAAATGAAACAGAATTTAGTTTTATGGGAACTAGAGACTCTTCACTACCCAGGATAGTTTCAACCTATGAGCTCGAAAACTCCTTCTAAAGGGATGTGTGGGTTTTCTAGATGTGTAATGGAGGCAAACAAGGAAGGACTAAACATCCAGGACATTTTGGTTGTTAGGTAATTTGTTGATGTATTTTTGGAAGAGTTACCCGGACTCCCTCCGGACCATGAGATTGAATTTGCCATAGATCTCATATTTAGCACTACTCATATTTCTAAGACCCCTTCTAAAATGTCACCAACATAGTTGAAGGAGTTAAAAGAGCAACTACAAGGATTGTTGGATAAGGGGTTCATCCATCCGATTGTGTCTTCGTAGGGAGAACCGGTTCTATTTGTGAAGAAGAATGACAGAACGATGAGACTATTTATTGATTATCAAGAATTGAACCAGATGACGGTGAAGAACAAGTATCCACTTCCTCGGATTGATGAGTTGCTTAACCAACTCTATGGAGCAGGTGCATTTTCTAAGCTTGACCTTCGTTTAGGGTACCATCAATTAAAGATCAAGAAAGAAGACATTCCAAAGATGACTTCCCAAATGAGATATGGGCCCTATAAGTTTCTTGTGATGTTGTTTGGACTCACCAATGCCCTAACTACCTTTATGGACTTGATAATATTCTGGGGTACTCCAAGAATCGCAAGAGCATGGGGAACACTTAAGGGTGGTGCTACAAATAATAAGAGAATAACAATTATATGTTAAACTCAAGAAATGTGAATTTTGGCTGAATCAAATTTCCTTCTTGGGTCATATAGTTTTGGGAGAAGGGATATTCATAGATCCAAGCAAGGTTGAAGCTATTTTGAAGTGGCTAAGGCCAACCAATGTGAGTGAGGTTCAGAGTTTTTTGGGTTTGGTAGGCTACTATAGGCGATTTATTGAAGGTTTCTCCATAATAGCCTTGCCCTTAACACAATTGACAAGAAAGAATGTGGTATTTGTTTGGTCGGATGAATGCGAAAAAGGTTTTCAAGAACTCAAAAATAGATTGGTCACAGCTCTTGCACTCACTATTCCTTCGAGTTCAAAGGGATTTGTAATATATAGTGATTGCTCTAAATATGGGTCGGGGTGTGTTTTGATGTAAAACAGTAAAGTCATAGCTTATTCTTCTCGACAATTAAAGAGCTATGAAAAAGAACTATCCTACCCATGATTTGGAAACGGCAGCAGTTGTGTTTGCACTTAAAAGTCTGGAGGCATTATTTGTATAGAGTAAGATGTGAAATCTATACCAACCATAAGAACCTGAGTATTAATTCACTCAAAAGGAATTGAATATGAAGTAGAGGTGATGATTGGAGTTAGTTAAAGACTATGGGTGTAGGATTACCTACCATCCCATTAAGGCCAATATGGTGGCGGACGCACTTAACCGAAAGTCTTCGGGACATATGGCTACCTTAATAATCATACAGAAGTAAATAAGAGTAGATCTAGAGAAACTCACAATTGAGATTATTCAGCTGGGTGAATATTTTCATTTAGCATCCTTGATCGTGTAGCCCACCATTATTGAGAAGATTAAGAAGAAACAAGGCGAGGATGCATATTTGAGGAAGGTAGTGGAAGAGATTCCTTAAGGAAAAAAATTGGAAAGTGTTTTGTCCAATGATAGAGTATTCTATTTTGAAGGTAGATTATGTGTGCCTAACATTGCTGAGTTGAAGCAAGAAATATTGAATAAGGCACACAATTCCCCCTACTTGGTACATCTTGACAGTACAAAGATGTATCGTGATCTCTGAGCAAATTACTGGTGGCTAGGGATCAAGAAAGAGATAGCCCAGTTTGTGGAGCAATGTTTGACATGCCAACAAGTCAAAGTTGAGCATCAAAGACCATCTGGGTTACTAAAGCCATTAATGATACCATAATGGAAATGGTTGCATAAAACCATGGATTTTGTGGTAGGTCTACCTAGAACTTTCAGCGGATATGATGCCATTTGAGTGATTGTAGACTGGTTGACAAAGTCTGCACTTTTTCTTCCTGTGCATACCACCTTTACCATGGATAAAGATGCTCTGATCTATATGGGTAAGATAGTTAGACTTGTACAAGTTTCAATTGTGTCAAATCGGGATCAAAGGTCCACCTCCTTGTTTTGGAAGAGTTTGCATGAAGCCATGGGTACGAAATTAAACTTCAATATGGTTTTTCATACCCAAACAGATGGGCAATTAGAGTGAACTATTTAGACTGTGGAGCATATGCTAAGGGCCTGTGTGATTGATTTCAAAGGTAGCTGGGATAAGCATTTGACTTTGATAGAATTTGCTTATAACAATAGTTATCAAGCTACCATTAATATGGGCCCTTATGAAGCATTATATAGGAGAAAGTGTAGGTCTCCAGTTCATTGGGATAAGGTTGGCAAAAGAAAACTACTTGGACCTGAAATTCTGCAACAAACCCATGAAGTCATTGAAAAGGTAAAGCAAAGAATAAGAACTACCCAAAGTAGACAGAAAAGTTATGCGGATCATCATCGGAAGAAACTTGAATTTGAAGTGGGCGATAAAGTCTTCCTTAAAGTGGCTCCAATGGAAGGAGTGATGAGATTTGCAAGGAAATAAAAGTTAAGTCCAAGGTACATTGGCCCATATGAAATTTTGGAGAGGATCGGAGATACAACTTATCGACTGGCATTGCCATCTTTGTTATCAGGTGTGCACAATGTATTCCATGTGTCTATGTTGAGGAAATACATCCTAGATCTGTCCCATGTGTTAAGTTCTAAGTTACCAGAACTAAAAGATGATTTTTCATATGAAAAAGGGCCATTACAAATAGTAGACCACAAGGAACATGAATTGCGGAGGAAAAAGGTACCTTTAGTGAAAGTGCGATGGAAAAATCACTCTGTTGAGGAAGCCACGTTGGAGAGAGAAGATGATATGCGAGAAAAGTATCCCTCTCTATTCGAGTGAACGGCCTGAATTTCGGGGACGAAATTCTTTTAAGAGAGGGAGAGTTGTAACACCCTAGTAAGTGAAATTACACTTACCATGTTTCTAAGAATGTAAACTATTACTTATGTGTACTTGTATGAGTAATAAAACAATTTATAAATTGTTATAGGGTGAATTTGAAAGATTTGAAAAATGAAGGGCTAATGTGGATTTGTGCCTAAATACTTATCTATATATATGTGTGTGGGAACCTCTAGAAATTTCATTTTCTCTTATCTCCACAAAAGCTCTCAACCCTCTCTGTCTCTCCCTTTCCCTTTTCAACTTGTAAGAATTCAAGGAAATTAAGGACGCTTGAAGGGATACAAGGTAGGAATCATGCTCTTATTTAGTTTCTAATGCTTAGTATGGAATTTTATGAGGAAATGTTATATTAAACTATGGTTAATGATGTGTTTATGTTATATGTAATATGAGACATGATAGAAATCACAAATTTTAATAGGTTATTCATGATTCTAGTAGGTTAGATGATATAGGAAGGCCTTCGATGATGATTAAGTTAAAATTCTGCAGGGTAGTCACACTGAGTAGTATGTAGTACGAAATTTCTCAAATATTTTAGGGTTACTCTCCCGTTGTGAAATTTTTATATGATAAACTAGACATATTGAGGAGTTTATAGATTTTTGAATCATTCAAAAATTCGAAATGTGTGATTTATAGTGAATTTTTTAATTTGATGGAAGAAATTTGAATCTCCTCTGTTTTGAGTAAGGGAAATGGGTTTTATTTGAAGGGTTAATCCTTCATTAAAATTTTTGGTTTTTGGTATGCAAAATCTTGATTACGTTCCCTATTGAACTAGAAATTTTCAAGGTTTTTCAAATTTTGTATGAATTAATATGATTTTTCAAAATTGTGAATTATGAAACTGAAAATTTTAACTTCTAGAACAGAGCAAGTAAGCTAAATTGTTATAACTCAGTAAAACTTATTAGAACACTATGATTTTTGGTGAAATTACTTTCATATGTGTATAGTTTTAGACTGAAAAGTTTGGTATTGATTTGATTAACGATGAATTTTATAAAATGTTTCAAAGTAGTGCCGCTCAGTTGAAAGACCTGTAGACAGAATTTTATGTATAGATAACATTAAGGGTTTTCAAGGGCTACATGGCCTTATTTTAACTCAATAAAATTCATAGGAGTGTTTACTTGAGTCCCATGAAATTTTTTGATGATTAGAATAAGTAACCTCTTATTATAATTATCTAACCAATATATGTATAGTATTGAATTGTTATTGATGTTATGGTTTGGTTGAAATGTTGCTAACCCTTAACAGGTTCAATGATTTCTAGGTGGAAATCCAGGTTAAACAGTAAAGTAACCAGGTAAGTAGCTATACTATTTTTGAGGGCACAATAGATTTTGTGTTGATTTGTAAGTTGTGCTAGTTTCTTATTTGTATGTATATTGTGGATAAATTTATTTGGAACTATCATAAATGTGTATGGATGGAAATGTAAATTGGATCATGGACATTAATGTGAATTGGCATGATTGGAAATTATAGTCGAATCATGCGATATGTGGTTTCGCTCCTTTATATGTGTGTGTGAGCGACGTTTTGACAATCCTATTATTGTGGATATAGGAAATTGAATGTGGTTATGTGTATGTGAAAATGTGTTGTGGAAAGGCATGGATGACCTTTGATAATGAAATTTTGTGTGTGTGTAAAGGTATAATCCATGCTTAAGGCACTAGGACACATAAATTCTTCATATGGTAGGCATATATGTGTTATGTGGTGTGTAAGCCCATATATGTGCAATAAGTCACCAACGGCAATACGTAACGAGTGACTACTAGCCAATGGAATTATGTCATCGACGGCGATATATAACGGATGACATATTGCCTAAATTGAAATTGTGAAAATATAAGTCATCAACAGCGACACGTAACGAGTAACAAATGGCCACCGAATGCACCATCGACGGTGATACGTAATAGGTGGTATGTTCCCTCAAAATAAGTGGTGTAAAATACATGTTATTGATGACGATGCGTAACAGATGACATGTTGTGAATTATGTTATATGAAAGTCTTAACAAGAATGAATTGTATAGTATCCATAATGTTTGTGCACTAGTGTGTTTAAAGAATGGATTGTATAGAGTCCATAATGTTTGTGCACTAATGTGTTTAAAATGGGTACCTCAAATGTGTTTAAGAAGTGCATCAAATGTGCCTAAGATGTGTAAAAAATGTGCTTAAGATTTGCGCTCTAAAGTGTGGTAAGATGTGCATCTAATGTGGCAAGGATGTGTATCTTTTTTGTGTAAGATGCATTTCTATATATGATGAAAATGTGTTTTACATGTGTTGGGATTGTGTAGAGCATGAACTTTGAGTCTTAAGTGAAATGCATGTGGAGGTGAATAGATAAAATGACCTAAGTTTAATGGCCAAACACAGAATCGGCACAAGAGTGCCAGTGAAGTTACGCAAGAGCATGAGCTCCATGCTGCAAATCAGGTTGAGGGAAAAAGTAGGCACTGTAGCCTTACAAGGGTGTTGTAAGAGCGCCAACCCTTTTGTTGGATATCAGTTTAGGACAAAAATTTGGCGTAGTCGTGCCAAGTGATCTGTGCAAGAGCGCGATCTATGAATTCAGGGCAGCGTTCACCTAACTTGCAGAAGAAGAAATAGTTGCTTATTGAATAGGAAAGGATTGTGAATTATGTTTATTTGATTTCTTTCTTGCATGACTCGATTTTAACTTCACACTTCAGCTACTTACTGAGTAATATACTCATTAATCTATTGTGTGCCTTAGATGAGCGTTAGATCTTTGGATTTTGGAGGATGTTTGACATAGTGACACGAAGTTCCCTTGGCAACCATCACTTTGCTACAACAATTGAGATTTTTGTGACATTGGCTTTGATTCTTTTGAATTAGAAATGTACATAATATGATTTCATCGTTGACAATCTGGAACTTTGTATATTTTGGATACTATTCCTAATAGAAAGTTAATATTTTTCCCATTAATTGCATGTGTGTGAATGCTTAGATTAACATTTCGTATCTTTATGGGTACGGGGTGTTAGACATGCTCCAAGTAAGTGATCATTGACTGTGAACCTAAGGTTGCAAAGCCCATATTAATGGGAAGTCTCCAAGGTCTTTACAACGAAGATGCCTTAAATACCATCCTCGAGGTTCCATGGGCTATTTTGAAATTATTTCGAAGGTATACAAGCTGTGACATATGTGCAAGCCAAAAGTTATCAAATGAGTCTAAAATTAGTTCATCCTACATTGCACATATCAATGCTTTAAGGAAAAGATTACTTCCAAGATGGCGGCTTGAAACACTACTCTACCAATTCTACCAAAAGGAGATAAATTAAGCAATTCTACCAAGATGGCGGCTTGAAACACTACAATTTTCAGATTTGGAACTATCTAGGACCGAGAGCTATACATATAAGTTGCTAATTCCTACTCTTCAGGGACTAATTCTCCAGTAAAAGGCAGAGTATGTTGCTATCTTCTTGGCACCAGCGTTACTGTTTCTGTCTCTTGTTTAAATTGGAGTCTCGCGAGAATAAAAGACAAACCTATTTCTCATTTGTAAATTGTTTATATCTCCCCTGAAGCAGACTATAGCCGTATCATATATTATTATATCATTTGTCTCATTTTTAACAGAGGGACAGGAAAGCAAAAGCTTCACCAACTCCATTATTAACAATTCATAGACCTAGCTTTTACAAGGTCCATTACAGAAGCACGAAACATACTTGAATAACATCACACAACAACCAAATGAAGTACCAATCAATATATGTTGTGTATTTTATTCTTGGTAAGTAAACTAATAACAACTCACAACCTTTGGAAATTGATGAACCGTATTTACCATCCTCTCCTAACCATATTCAACCATATTAACAATAATAATAAAAAATAGATGTAATAAATCTTGACCATTCAATTTATTACAAAGCTTAGATAGAATTTAGACGAGGAGAATATCCTTGTTTATACTAATAATGTCATTGATTTCAATTGTCTGATAGGAAAATCAGACAAAACTTTCGTTCCCATTAATATATATCCTCTACCTGCCACCGCTTAGCAACATGGAAGCCTCACCGTGTGGATACCAATCTGAGTCTGATAGAATCTTGGACAGAGTTATGGAAACTTCAAACATAGAGGGGCGACTGCTTGGATCCTGAGCTACGCAGTTTTGAACAAGCTGAGCCATAGAGAATGCCAAAGCAAAGGGGTACTCGTTCTTCAATGATGGATCCATAAACCCTTTCAGTTTCTGTCTCATATCGTCTCCTTCAAGAACTCTACTTATGGATGCAGATAGAAAATCATCTCCACTATTCTCATGGCCTGCTATTGTAGCGGCTTCCCTTCCAGAGAGGAGCTCCAATATCACGACTCCAAGTGCAAAAACATCTAGTTTTGGGGTGATCAGTCCGTTCTCTGTGTACTCCGGGGCCATATAGCCACGAGTACCAACCACATGCTCTGTCAATTGGAGACCACCACCTTGGTCACTGTTGTTCCCCGTTCTAGCTGACATGAAATTAGAAATCTTGGCTCTGAAATTAGCATCCAAGAGAATGCTGCTGCTCTTCAAGTTCTTGTGAATATAAGGGGGATCTGTGTATTTGTGGAGATAATCGAGGCCGTTAGCCACGTCGTAAGCAATCATAATTCGCTGCTTCCATTGTAGAGTAAGTAAAGAAGTTTGGTACTTGTTAGAGTGGAGGCAGTCACTGAGAGAACCATTATCTGCAAACTCATACACAAGGTAGGTGTGGCCATCGTGTACACAGAAACCAGAAAGCTTTATTATGTTGCGATGACTAATCTTGTTCAATATGTTTATCTCTCTGGAGACGTCTCCTTTCGTCACTTTAAATGCAACAATATCACCCTCGAGAGTTCCCTTGTAAACAGAGCCCTTGATTTGGTTGTCTTGTCTGAAATTCACTGTGGCGATTTGAAAATCTTGAAATTTATAGACGGTCAAGGACTTAACAACATTTCGGAATCCTTGCAAAGGGGTCTGGGTTCTGAGCTAGAACCTGGCTTGAGCTACTTAAGCCATCGATGGTAGAAGCAAAATAGAACCATAAGTTCAACGAGGAGTAGCGACCCAGCTCCAATTCCAATGCCCACCAATAAAGACCCTTTCTTATAAGGGGTGGTGACTCTTGTTGCTGGATTCTTAGATAGGAAAGGAGAAGAAGGCACGAGTTGCTCAATCTTGGTGGGCTGTGCTGTAAGAGGAACTAGAAGGGTCATAAATGGATTGAGATGGACACCTTCATCTTGTGATAGCTCATTTGCATCAAGGACGCTTTGCAAGTCGACGTGGAAAAGATCAGCGATTGAGCTGATGGTGTCGCCAAACCGAACTACATCCGTTAACAAATGCTTGACACCCAAATCATTCTGATGGGCAGTTGGACATGCACACCGAAGTGAAATCAACAAATCTGGCTCCCACGTCTTGGGATTTTGAGCCATGATTGCCTAGCAAGTGGTGAGTCCTTGGTAGGTGTTATTAGCCACGGTGAAATATGTCCATGTTTTTCACTACGTACGTGGCATTGTGCTGGTAATATTTACCCGAGCAAGAGCAGTTGACAGGAACCACAGCCAAGATGTCGACAGGTATGGTGGCATATACAGAAGGCAGATGGTTGATGGAAGTGATGAGGGTGGGTTCGGAAGCCAACAATTGAGCTATGTTGAGTGCTTAGTTGTAAGGATGATTTGATCTGCAAGTGAGGTAGGATTGACATGATGATTCCACTCCATCGCAAGCATACCCTCCAGTTATGCTAGAGCTCTGGCTATAGCAATCAAAGTTATTTCCGTATTTTTGTTGCCATTCTATTGCCACAACCACTAGAGGAACAAACCAGACAGAGAATTTACCCAGAGACATCTCCATGGCCACACCCCAAAATAATACAGTTGAGAGATAAATGTAAGAGCCGTGGCAGCCATGAATATATCTTGTTGATCAAATATCTCTATCGCAAACAAGTTAATTAATTTTGACGACCCTGTCTCAAAATTTGAAGATTCCGGATAGGAAAGACAAAAGATACAAATCAAGAATCCTAAGCCAAGATTGCATTCTTATCTCATCTTGTTATTAGTTGGTCAAAAAATTGTTTAAATTTCAGGAGATGGAGTTTGAAATGTCTGATAATACAAAGGTCTTTGCGACTAGGCATACATACAAAAAAAAAATCCAGAATTGGCGCTTCCCTTTGGATTGTCTTAAATCTTAGTATTCCACTGGCCCATAAAAGTGATTGCAGGTTTTAAGGTTGATTAGTGAGAGTACGCAAACGATTGTCTAGAGTCCAGATGACGACTTTGACACTTTCTTATTATTATAATATCCAAATCAACGCGCCTTTCATTTATTGATAAATCAGGTGCGTGCAGATCATGAGCAAACAGTCGCACCAAAGCCAGCAGCATTATTGTAATCACAAAATTTTTGCACTCATTACAAACTATGTTTCATAAACGCCAACTAAAACGTGTTATATATCAAATGACGTGGCATTAATTTGTGTTTTCACAAACAATGTTCCAAATGGTAAAAACATTAATTTGGCATGAGGTATGGCTTAAAATTTAACGCCCTTGTAGGGGTATGCACGGATTGGGTCAGGTTTCGACAAATCCGACTTAACCTGATGCACCTTCGGGTTTGAAGATTTTAACCCGTTATCGGGTTTTACCATAAAGAAACCCGATGTTAATCCACTGTTATAGATCGGATCGGGTTATCGGTTTTGTCGGGTTGGGAAACAAAATCAGAAACAATAAGATATATAAATGTTTTATCAAATTCCAGAATCAAATAATTCATCTTAAAATGTAAACCATATCAGGATAACATTACAAAGACTCTAAACAACAAGAAGTTCAATAAAGATAAAAAATTATTTCACATTAGCGTAATAGCATCCATAAATTTATTATAATTTTATTGCAATTAGAAAAAAAAAAACAACCCATCAACTCGGATAAAAACTTAGGATTGATAAAAGCCTTAAAACTACAACACAATTCAAGTTAATTCATTCTCTACTGCAATAGAGAGAACCTTTGCACACACTATACAATAAAAAATCTAATGCTAACTTAAGTTCTGAACCCACAAAATAGAACCCACTAACTTGGAACATTCCCTTCAAAAATCTAACACATGAAATAGATGGAAAATCCCACCAATTGTATCAACAAATCAAACAACAACACCAATGCTAATTCATAAACTGAGAATGATATCAAAAACATCTTGGAATTCTATTGAGCACTAAAGGAACCTTCTTGCTAGATCGGCGATTAGAGATTAGAGAGGAGATTGGAGAGGTGGCCGTGAGCATGAGACATTGGGCACGCATCACGAGCACGACAGAGGAGAGCATAGGCGATAAGCCGTGACGACGCGATCTTGGAGTGGAGAGGAGATTAGAGAGGAGATTAGAGAGGAGGTGGCCGTGAGCTAGAGACATTGGACGCGCGTCACGAGCAAGACAGAGAAGAGTAGAAGCGTAAGCCGCAATGGCATGATCTTGGAGGGGAGCTGTGACGACGACGCTGCAAAGTGCAAGTAGAGGTGAAGGCAGAGGACGCTGCAAATAGAGGTGAAGCCGTGAAGGTAGAGGTGACTAGTGTTTATTTGAAGAAAAGGTAGATTTAGGTTAGGTTTGTATTATGGCTTGAAAACAGGATATGTTAATGCCGTAAAATCTACACTAACATAATGCTTTTAACTAATGTTAGGCTGACATCTGGCATTTTAAATTTTTTTATATAATAGATGATCGGGTCGGGTTATATCAGATTATAATAAAAGAACCTAATTTAAAACCCGAACCCGATGAAATGACTAGTTTAAACCCAATTTCAGGTTTTTGAATAATATAACCCGATAACAACCCGTTCGGATCGGGTAAACCCGATAGGGTTGGATCGGGTTGGGGAAAAATGAACACCGCTACGCACTTGGATCTTATCCAATCGTGCATCACAAACATCCATCTTATCATTAGGAATAGCAATTTGACCCGTCAGGTCCGAGGCCTCAGTGTGACCTGCGAAAGTGGGACGAGTCTACTAGTTTGGGGTGGGTCCGGGGCAAAATTGGAGCGGGTCCGGGTCCGGGTCCAGATCCCTTTGGACCCGTTGACCTGCCCCATCCTGCAAAATATTAGGGGTGTATTTATAAAATTTTTAATTTTAGGACTGTTTAGTAATTTTTTAGGTTATATTTGTTAACTTTTCATATATGTGAATTCTTTAAATTTTATAAATAATACAAATACTTTGACAAAAGTAACATTTTAATTAATAATTAACATCTTTTAGTATATTAACATTAATTTAATCATGTTATAACGACAAAATAAAATATTTGTATTTTATAATAATTAAATTTGTATGATATATATAGAATCTTAATATAGATTATTAAGTGGTCATTAAATTATTACAATATTAATAAGATCATTTTCAAAATGTAACTTTTAATACAATCAATATATTATTTTCCAAATATGTAAATAGAAATATAATAAGAACAATCTTATACCATTAAATATATGATTGATTGCAATTTAAATTAATTAATTGAACTATTAATGTTTTATAAATATGTATAATGTTAATTAATTGGTATATGTCAATCATTTATTATTATTATTAGATTGAAATTAAATCAATATGCTATTGAAAAATTATTTAATTGTATTATCAACTATTTGAAAAATTATCAATTAACTAGATTTACAAGCAATAATACATTTTTAATATGATTTCTAATAGAATATGAAACATTATTACTAATAAAATCAAATGGTAATTAGTGGTCACTATTTTTTTAAATGATATAACTAATTTATATAATTACCATTTAGTTTGCATAATGCCAATAAAATGAAAACTTACATAAACTTAGGTAATGAATTTTTTAATATAATATAAATTAACTTTAGCTCTTTTAAGTTTAAATACAATCACCATTTAGCTGATACAATGCAAATATAAATGAAAATTTATACAAAGATTTTTTTGTATAATATAAATTAATTTTTTTTTTACTTTTAATGATTGTCGAATAATTAGATTTGTTATGAAATATTTTAGGATATTTTTCATGTGTATTTGTATTTTATTTTAGATTAAGAATAATTATATTTATGTTATTTTAAAATTTTATAGATGTATGTATGCTTTTTTTAATGAAGTAAATTGAATATAAATTTTTTATAATTTTTAAATAATTATTATAAATATATTTATATTTTAGATAAATAATTTAATAAAATTTAAATTGGGCGGGGCCGGGCGGGGTGGGTCCAGGTCTTCTCTTTAAAATTTTGTCTTGCCTCGCCCTGCCCCGTTTCAGGGCAACGAGGCCTGGCGGGGCAAGAAAAAATTCAACGAAACGGGGATGGGTACCTACTGCCCTAGACTCGCCCCGCCCCGCCCTATTGCCAACCCTGCTCATCATCAATATCAATTGCTTAAGTGGTGTACCTAATAAATTTAAGTTCATCTTATCATCAATTTAAATTTTATTTTTACTTCCTAAATTTAATTTTTTTATAATTATCCCCTCAAATTTCTAAAAGTAAATCTCATAATTTCTTTAATATCTTTCCTTTTTTATTTAGAAATTCAAAGTATTTCACTCCTCAAAATATCCTACTAGTTTGTTCTCTAGCCCATACAAAATTTACTCCCTTACAAACGCCATGAAATTTCTCTTCTTGTGTCTCTTAAGAATATATATATATATATATATATATATATATATATATATATATATATATATATATAAGTACATTTTGGCCAATACTAATCACGCATAATTAAATTCTAAAGCACTAGAAGACGTACGATTAAGCACATCCTATAAAATAAACATAAATAGTTCTGATAAAGATAAATATAAGGAAATGGCTTCATACAGCAGCTATACCCATATAGCAACTGTTCATTTTGTATAAAAATCGTAAATTCATTTATAAAAGTTATAAATGAGTATATAAGAGTTGTAAAATTGTAAATAAGTATATAAAAGTTGTAAATACAACTTTTATTTATTCATTTACAACTTTTATATATCAATTTATGATTTTTATATAAGGTGAATAGCACTGTATGTATACAGCAGATATACTGTAGCCGAACTCTAAATATAGACAAGACAATTAGCTCGCCATATCCAATGCACCAAGTACATTTATGCGGTTGATGAACCATGTCTTGACACAGGAGTGTTGCAATCCATTGATTTCATGATAGATCATAAAGGGGTGCAAATTGTTACAATGATCAAGAGTGCACATGAACGAGAATGAAGGATAATTTCGTAAAAGCACAGGTACTAATGTGCAGAGAATTAATTGTCAAGATTTATGGCCATGAAAGATCTTGAAGTCAGCTTTCTAACACATTTTACAATATGTCATTTGGAGTTGTCTGCAGGAATTTATGACTATCTCTTCACAATTGGTTCATAATGAATGTTGCATTAAAGTCCACTTTTGAATTTGAATTTTCTAGCTTAGTTGGTTGGAATTTGAATTTCTAGCTTAGTTGGTTGTGCCTTTATTATCTAATGAGTTTACTTATGAGTCTTAGTCAATAATTGAGTTGTTAATGTATTAAATGAGCCGTAATTGTTGAACACATTTAATTATTATCTTTTACCTATGCTTGGAGGGTTGTTTCAAGTTATTTAAGTCCTAAAGTTGTGTGTTTAAGGGAGCTAAGTTTTGAATTCGAATTTCAGTGGAATTTTAGTGTTTATACTAATTTCTCTTTAACTCTGTATCTCTTGGTGGATTCCATAGAGTGGTGAGTTAGTTTAAGCCCTGTATCCTTGGTTTACATCCTTGGGTGATGAATTCTTTGTATCCCATTAGTGTTTACTTTGGTGGTGAGCTTATTATCCTTTCAAAGAGTGTTTGTTAGGTTCTATTTTATTTGTTCCAGCCATTGGTTGAGTTGATAATCAACTTAAAGATCCTATCCTGATCTATTACAATCCAGCAAACCAGCATCATACTATAGCCGAACTCTAAATATAGACAAGACAATTAGCTCGCCATTATGTAAAAGGTTAAAAAAAAAAATCATATTTATCTCTTAGCAAATTACTTCACGAATACAATCATTCGTTGAGGGCAAGCAAAGTCACCTTACTAAAAGAAAGATCAATATCAACTTGTCGGATCGAGATTAACTAAGTGGCTGTTTGTTTACATCACTTAACACTTTTTAGACCTAAAGACTTTTTAGGACTTAATTTAGATCACTCAAAAGTATGTTTGTTTTTCATTTTTTATACATCTTAAAATAAGTGATCAATAAAAATTTTGTCATGTTTACCCCTTCTAACATAGCATAAAAGATACAACATAAGATAATAATTAGATAATATTTTTAATTTATTTAAAAATTATTAAAAATTATCAGTGAAATTTTTTACGCATATATTAAGCAAATTATTTTTTTAAAATAAAAAATAATTAAATAAAAAATTTTTTTTAGAAGTGGGAAATTGCCAACACCAGCCACAGCTAGAGGCGATCAACGTCGCAGACCGTTGCCAGTTTTGCACACCTACTTCACTCATCAATCTCTTCTGCCACACAGCTCTGTCCTTCTCAGCCTCTTGTTTGATCGATTTGCCAATCTCAATCTCGTCAATCACTTTTAGGAAGAACTCCAACACAAGACGCAGGGGATGCTAGTGGGGGGTCGACGAGGCAGGGATGTTGAGACGATTCTGTTACAACATAAGGTGTTGCCGAATGCAAACCGGTAAAGGCCGACGATGATTGGTTGAATTGTTAAGAGGAGAGGTAAGCATGGCGGCTGGGTTAAGGGTTGAAGAAGATAAACAGTTTTAATTGCAGGGGTATTTTTGGTAGTTAAAAACATATTGTAGATTCAGATATATTAAGTGATATTTTTTCACTTTTTAGATTCAGACAATTGCATCTGAAAAAAAGTGATTAGTGTTGAAAACAAACACAAAAATTAATGTCAATCACTTAAATCTAAATGGTTTCAGACTTAAGTGGTGAAAAACAAACAGACCCTAAGTCTTATTTAAAAGTAAAACAGATTCAAGAAGCTTGAGCTAACACTCGCGATCTCACTGAAGTGTTTAATTCAATGCATCTTTAGATGCTTCTCCTAACGCTAACCTCAACGATTCCTTCTACATTTAAATTACAAAAATAGTAATAAAAAAAGTAGTCATAATCAATGTTAACTGGTCGACATATTAATAATTAGTACATTTTCATAATATACATTAAAAAGAAAAAAATGGATAGAAAGATTATTGACACATAATACGGCCTTTCACTCCCCCTAAAGGTTACCGTGTGGTTTCTCCCTCTGCGAGCAAAATTTAACAAAATGATTTACAATGGGTTTATAAAACAAAATGATCACAACAGATAAGTAATAATAATAATTACTTATTAGGCAGAAAAGAAAATCAATACTACAAAATTTAAGAGATAATCATTTATTATCCTAAGCAGGCATCCTAGATATCATTCCTTTCCCCCTTCAAATTAAAACGGGCATTGAACACCAACACCTTTTCGCCTAACAGAAAATAAAACAAATAATGCGACATTGCTCTGTATTTGCAACAATAAGTTATATAAGCAAATTTTGGTACACATATTAATTATTTAAGGAATATCTATTTTAGGAGGGAAAATGTGGACACAAATCAAATAGTTAATTTAATTAATAAATAGAATGATTCCAAGTACAACGTATTTACATGAAGGTACGCTTTCACTTCACATATATAAGCACATACAAAGCATTTTAATAATAAGGGCTTTTCTTCCTCTAAAGTTGTACAAGAGAGAGAGAGAGAGAGAGTGATCATGTATAAAAATCATAAAATCATAGTACAAATTTTCAAATAGATCCAACAAAATATGCAAAGGAAATTATTAATGATAATAATAATTCAGAATTATCATTGTCAAATATATATTTTCTCATTTTAACTTAATAAATTTAGCTTGTACTATTCTTTTATAATACTAATTATAATTATGTGATTTACAATGGGTAAACAAATTAATTTTCACAACATGTAAGTGGTTATGATTTGGCACAGTAGGAAAAACAAAACAAATAAAAGCACATATTTATCTCAAATTTTTCGTCAATGAATCTCCCCGTCAATAACTCTCATATATTCTGTAATCATCATCATCAAAGATAAATTCTCTACAAATTAATCAAATAAATTGGTGCGGAAGCGTCATATCTCTGCCTGATCGCGTCGGTGCGTTCTTCATGTTGGTGCAGTGGCACAACCCACCTTGCACAAGAGTGCAAGGTCTCTGTCTATAAGCAAAACGTCCTATCTCTGTCATTGCATAGCGGCGCAACAAACCTTGCGCAGGAGCGCAAGTCTTCTCTCATATTTGTGTAGGAGCGCGAGTCACATGGCATAGGAGTGCAGGTCCGTGATTGATACCAACTTTCTACTATTTAAGAGCCAATTCTAACAAATCTTCATCTTTGATCTCAAATCCTCAATCTCCATAGTATACTATAATCTCTCCTCAATAATACATCATTAAAGAACCTTATCCTGGACCTTTAACAAGTCCAGACAATGTCAGAACTTACTCAATGGTACTAACTTTATAGCCATGTTTGTTGGATTATCTTTCGTCGGAATCTTCTCCACTTTAATAGGCCATTTTGCTACAATATCACAAACAAAATGCAACCTCACATCAATGTGCTTAGTACGTTCATGATACATTTGATTCTTTGTTCGATGTATAACACTTTGACTATCACAAAACATAGTCATAGACTCTTGTGACACTCCAAGTTCAACAATCAAACCCATTAACCATAAAGCTTCCTTTATAGCTTCAGTAACAACTATATATTCAAACTCTGCAATCGACAAAGCAATAATGGATTGCAACTGAGCTTTCCAACTAACACATCCTCTACCAAATGTGAACATGCAGCTCGTTTAAGACCTCCTTTTATCAAGATCTCCTGCATAATCTGCATCAACAAAGCCCTCCAAAACAGTTCCTTCTTGTTCTGCTCGACCAAACATCAATCCTTTACTGATTGATCCTTTTAAGTATCTCAACAACCATGTTATGCTTCCCAATGAACCTTACCCAGATTTGTCATAAATCTGTTGAGACTAACATAGCCTGCGCAATATCTAGACGAGTGCACACCATCAAGTACATGACATTCCCTATTTCATTTGCATACAGAATCCTATCAATTTGAAATTTCTCCTAATCTGTCTTAGGACATTGATCAGATGAGAGTCTAAACTGCAATGCCAATGGTACACTAACAGTCTTTACACCACCTATATTAAATTGATGCAAGATTTTTTGAGATAATTTTTTTGAGATAAGAAAATTGTACCTTTATCTCTATATCTATAGATGTCCATCCCTAGTATCCTCTTAGCCTACCCCAAGTCCTTCATACCAAACTTGTCTGCAATAACTCCTTTAAGTCTTGAATTTTTAAGATTGCCTTGCTGGTTATGAGTATAACATCAACGTATAAAAGCAAGTAGATCATATCCAGACATGTAGTCCCTTTATAATAAACACAACTATCATAGGAACTCATTGGGAAGCCCTTACTCACAATGAATGTATCAAATCACAAATACTATTGTCTTGGACTTTGCTTCAAATTATACAATGATTTCTTCAATAAGCAAACACAATGTTCTTTTCTTGGAAGTTCAAATCCCTCAAGCTGGCTCATGTAGATCTTTTCTTCTAACTTACCATACAAAAATGCAATTTTGACATCCATCTACTCAAGCTCAAGATCAAAATATGCCACAAGTGATAAAAGAATCACGATCAACTGTGTTTCACCACTGGAGAAAAGATCTACCCTCATGCTTTGTAAAACCCTTTGACACTAGCCTAGCATTGTATCTAGGCTTCTCACCTAACAACCCTTACTTGCATTTGAATATCCATGATGCGTTCGAAACTAGCAAGTATACTAGTCGCACAAGTAATAAAGTGATAAGTAAGATATCGTTCCCACGAGGATTGATTCTAATTGAATTTGTTATTTTACAGCCACAACAGAACAAATGGGGGGTTTTGTTGATTGATTAACTAAGTGAAATAATAATGCAAACGAAGAATAACAAAATAGAAAGTTAATTCGAATGAAAAATCAATGAGAGAAAGCTGGTTAAGGGATCCTTCTCTACCACAAGATATGGATTTGCAAATTAACTGTAGAATTGTCATCCAATTACAGCATTGAAGTTATCAACCGTAGATAACAACAAGCTCTGTTATCCCAATCTTTCCTTACTTTGTTGTTAAATAAAACAGGCTCTTTATTTAATCTCTATCCATTAAACAACCTAGAACAAGCTCTCTAAATTTAATTCAATGGATGCATTATGATAAGAAAGATAGGTTGATCTAAGCAATAAACACACAAGCTCGGATTATTTAACTTAGGTTATATTCTCCAATTGCAATCTCTGATCACAATTTTGCTACTAATGATTAGAAATTCAAGACAATTACGGATCAAGATTTCTAGTCTAGCAATAGACAATATCCAGATTATATTCAGTTGGCCACCCAAATACAATCCAGCAAGCAATCATAAGCATTAAACATGGGAAAATACAAGCAACTTCAATTAGAGAATTGGATAACAATTCCTTGCACAATCAACTTCACAAAAACCATATCAAGGGCTTTGAAATCACCCTCAACCAATTCAGATTTAGTTACACATATTCAGAAGTACAAATACAATACAATATGGAGACATTCCAGAAAATGAAAGAGAAAGGGAAAACTTAGCAAATTTGATGTAATTCTCTTTGGATTGTAGTTCTTCCTCTTTCCAAGCCTTCAATCTCCTTCAAGAACTCTAAGAGATGAGAGAAATCCAAAGATGCAGCCTCCTCCACGTTCTCCCCTCTTCAAGTTATGAAAATAAAACCCTAAAATGTGTTTAAATACTCTGCTACAGTAACCTGCTACAGTGTCCCGTATTATACATGCTACAGTGATTTGTGGAATTACATTTCTATACTTCTCACACTGTTTTGATTACAACTTTTGGTACACTGAATGGATTTATAAACCGTAAATTTCTCCAGAAAATAGACTTCGAGAGCTTTCCAACGGTATATAATATGTCATCGGGTTCATTGTATATCAATACAATTAAATCCGAGAAGATGGTTGACTAGCAGAGGTGAAAATGAAG
The DNA here is from genome assembly GCA_013180625.2 of Boswellia sacra. NCBI lineage: Eukaryota > Viridiplantae > Streptophyta > Magnoliopsida > Sapindales > Burseraceae > Boswellia > Boswellia sacra. Next base: position 41,159 of record SNVD02013108.1, read on the forward strand.
GGTTTTACTCCATTTTTGTGCAAGTTGCTCCAAAACTCCCACAAACATCAAAACCACACAAAAACATAAAAATACCAAGGAATATAGCAAAGAAACATGGACGAATTGATATAAAAGTAATACATAAATAGACACCTATCAATCCATTTACACCCAACAAGCTTTTGCTTCTCAGGCTTCTCTTCAATCTGCCATGTCTTATTCTTCATCAAAGAATTAATCTCCTTTAACATTGCCTCTTTTGACTGGATGGACTCATCATAACTCACAGCCCCAATGTATGTAAGTGGCTCATTCCCATCAATCACATCAGTTGTATTTAAAGCATAACCCACAAAGTCAAAGCACCCATACCTTATTGGAGATCTAATCTGCCTCCTCTCTTTGTCCCTTGCCAGTCTATAATCTGGTTGTGGTGGTTGTTGCTGCTCAGCTTCAGGTGCATCCTTAATCACTTGTTAACAAACAACTTTTATGGGCTCTAACTTAAAACCAACAGTCTGGGACTTTGAACCAGTCGTCTCAGATTTGTTTGTCCCACAACATCTCTACTAATGATTGGTTTTGATACTTCCTAAGCTGTATACCACAATCTATAGCCTTTTGCACCTTCGGGATAACCAACAAAGATACATTTCAATGCTATAGGCTCTAACTTCCTATCATTCACATGTGCATATGCTGTGGAGCCAAACACTCTCAAGTTGTCATAGTTTGTTGGTCTACTACACTACATCTCCTCTAGTGTTTTGCAATCAATAGCTATAGAAGAACTTCTATTTACTAGATAAGTTGTTGTATTTACAGCTTCTACCCAGAACTCTTTTCTTTGTCTTGCATTAGAGAGTATGCACCTAACTCTCTTTACCAAAGTCCTATTCATTCTCTCAACTAAGCCATTTTGTTGAAGGGTATGCCTAACTATTTTATGCCTCACAATCCCATGGTCTTTACAATAAGAATCAAACACATGATTACAAAGCTGAAGCCTATTATCTGTCCTAAGTTTCTTTACCCTTTTACCAGCCTGAGTTTTTACTAGCTTTTTCCACTATCTAAATTTTTCAAAAGCTTCATTCTCATGTTTCAACAAGTAAATCCACGCCTTCCAAGAATAATCATCAATCAAGGACAAGAAATACTTGTTACGACCATGAGATGGCTTACTAGCTGGATCCTAGAGATCTGAATGTACATAGTCAAAAGTACCTTTTGTAGTATGAATATCCGTTAAGAAACGTAGTTGGCATTGCTTACCAAAGACACAATGCTCACAAAACTCAATCTTACCCACTTGATCACCACACAACAACCTTTGACTACTCAGTTCCTTCAAACCTCTCTCACTGATATGACCAATCCTTTGATGTCAAAGCTTGGTTTTATCCCTATTCGATGCTTCTCCAACTGCTAGTTCACTAATTATGACTTCCCCTTGCAACATATAAAAGCCATTATGAATCTTGGCTTTCATGATAACTAGTGCTCCCTTTGTCACACATAACATCCCAGACGACACCTTATAGTCACAACCCGTTTTATCTAATGTGCCTAAAGAAATCAAGTTTCTTTTTAATACAAGAACATCCCTTACTTTCTTCAAGATTTTGACAGTCTCATCAAACATCTTAAATCTGATACAACCGATTCCTACCACATCACAAGCTACATTATTCCCTATTAGAACTTTTTCCCCATCAACTAACTGATAAGAAGCAAAAAATTCTCTCTTAGAACACATGTGGAATGTGTAGCCTGAATCAAGAATTCACTCACTATCAATTCTCATGTCTGACATTGTCAAAACTTATGCACCTTCATAGTTTGATGTTGATGCCATAGTTGTATCACCATCCTCAACTCCCTTCTCCTTTTTATTCTTCCATTCAGAAGAGTCACACCTAAAATGACCCTTCTTTTTACAGTGAAAACATCTCTTCTCTTGCTCGTATTTCGACTTCAATCTCGACTTGCCCTTAGCCTTTTACTCTCTTTTCTCAGATCTACCCTTTGCTGTCAAACCCTCCTCATTATTTCCAAATTTTCTCTTAGTCCTAATCTCAAGCTCCCTAGATCTAAGAGCCCCAAGTACATCATCCAGATCAAGACTAACTCTGCCACAGTTAATAGCAGACTTAACCTCCCTGAAATCATTTGGTAGAGAGTTTAAGAGAATAACTGTCTGGTTCTCGTTACTAATTTTCTAATCAACATTAGCAAGATCAACCACAATCTTTTTAAAGTCATCAAGATTATCTTCTAATACCTTAGACGAATCCATCTTGAACCCAAACAATTGCTCTTTAAGATAAATCTTATTAGACAAAGATTTTGTCATATAGAAATATTTGAGTTTTAGTGAAACCTTTGTTGCAGTATCCTCTCTATCAATTTGTCGCAGACTGTTATCTACCAGGTAAAGTATGAGAATACTGTAGGCTGTCTCCATGATCTCATCTTTCACCTCTTCAGATAGATCTTCCTTTAAGGCAGTCTTTCCTTCAAGTGCCTTTACGCGCTTCTACTACACAAGAATCGCCCTCATCTTCTTCTTCCAAAGACCAAAGTCACCCTTGCCATCAAACTTCTCTATTTCAAACTTGGTTCCAACCATTGTTTCTCACTTGGGAATTTTCACGAATAGCTTGTATGCGAAGTCAAGCCTAAACCAAGGTTCTGATACTAGATTGTTGTGACAGACCACGGATCTTACAAACCAATTCCACCCAAGAATCAAACAATACCAAACACAATAGAGATATTAATCACAGTAAGCATTAACAAGCAAAAAATATAATCAAGAGATGACACCAAGAATTATAGTAGTTCGATCAATTAAGCTTACATCCATTTGGAAGACTACAGAAGAATTATTTCACTATGAATAAAACAAGGTTACAAGGCTTTCAATACTCTCTTACACCAAGAAACACTCTTTTTTTAGCCCTTACATTTCTCCAGAAATCCTACAAGAGAATATTCTTTAGTCTCTCTCATAATAAGAAAAACAGTCTTAAATAGTGTCCAATCAATGTACAGTAACCGCCTTTCACGCAGAAGTGCAAATCACTTGGTGAGGGAGCGCCACATCTTTGCCTGAACACATCCTTGCGTTCTTCATGTTAGTGCAGCGCAACCCACCTTGTACAAAAGCTTAAGGTCTCTGTTTGCAAGCAAAACATCTTGTCTCTATCATTGTGCAATAGAGCAACAAACCTTAAGCAAGAGCGCAAGTCTTCTGCCATACTTGCACAGGAGCACGAGTCACATGGCGTAAGAGCGCGAGTCCATGTTTGACACCAACTTTCAACAATTTGAGAGCCAATTCTAACAGTATCTCTTATCTTTGAGATAGACCCAAGAAATTTGTGCTAAAATCAATATCATTAAGCTGCCCAATGCTTAAATTAAATACAATAATACTAATGAAATCTCATTACCTTGAGTTTGATCTATCATTGGAGGAATTGAAAGTTTTCAGTCTCTTTGGTTGTGGTTCCTCATCTTCTTCATTTTTATCATATAAAAGCCTACAAATTAATTTAATTAAAAAATTGAAATAAACTCTTGGACAAGCAAAAAAAAAAAGGGCCTACACTTTTTCACTTTATATAAGTAAAATAAATTAATTAAACAAATTAAAATAGAGAAAGTAATATTGCCATGTAATTTCAAAATTAATTAATGTATAAGAGAGTTAATCTATGTAGTTTGTTTCTCCTATATTGTTAAGAAATGGCTAGACTTAGTTTATGTTGAATATCCTTAAAAGAAGTTTTTTTTAATATGTCTAATATCATTCAAAAAACATATCTATCTTTTAAGACAAAAATAATGATGGAATTAAATATAGTTACTTAAATACAATCTATTTAAATTGTTTTTTTGGTCAATTCCTAGGAAAATGTCGTTAATGACCCATCCTGCAAATTTAAGTAACCATTGAATAAAGTATTGAAAGGGCTAAAATTGGGACCTAAGTCTAGCCCAAAAAAATCAAAAGCCCAAAAAGAAAGGACAAACTCCTAAGAGGCTTAAAACATAACAAAGCCCATAAAAAATTTAAATTTTGGGTTTGTTTGTATATGAATTTTGTAATTTTGTTTTTAAAATAATATATCATATTATAAATTACTTGGTTTTAGTTAAATTACACAATAAATCTTTAAAGGCATGGTTGAACTGATATGGTCTTTAGCGATGAATTTTTGTCGCTAAAAGTCCACCTTTGGCAACAAAATTTTGTTGCTAGAAACCTTGTTACCAAACATAAGATTAGTTGCTAAAACTTTCTACGACCGTGTTTTTGCTATCATAATGCAAGAAACTTTTTTTTTTTCATTGCAAGAACTTTTAGTGACAATTTTTTGCTTTATTGTGAGTGAATATATTTTTTATCACCAAAAATTCTATTTCCTATAGTATAGTATTATTTTGAATAGAATTCTTCATTTAAATAAATAAAGATATAAGTTAAATTAATTATATATGATCATTGGATCCACATGTTACCAATCGAAATTATAAGAGTAGCACCACTCTTTTTTTTTTTTTGGTTGAAGTATTAGAGTCAGATAAATCCATTTGAATTATAAAATCTAATAAATTTTTTAGCTTTTATCTTAATGTGTAAATGAATAAAAGGATTTCTTTACTTTAAAGCTCTAAAATATCCTTATTGATTTAATTGTTTCCTATTACATAAATCATGTGTTTCTCTAAATTCAACCTACGAAGACTTAGAATTGTATTTAAAATGATAAATTTTAAATAATAAATCATGAGAATATATTATGACTCATTCATTTAAAATTATGTAATTACACAATATTTATTTTGCATATATATTTTTTTATTTTTTCATTATTTGTACTATAAAGTAAATAAAAATATTAATTTTATGAAACTATAATAATTCATTTTGATTATGTTCGAATAGTAATTTACAAATTTTTGTATAATATATAGGGGCACGTTACTAGTTTCTTAATATTTTATTATTAAGAAGAATAAACAACTTAAGACTTATTATTAGATTTTGTTGGGAATATTTATAATAAATTTAAATATAATAAATAAAACAACAATAAACAATAGCATAGAAAATTAAATAAAATGTATAAAGTAGAACAGAGATAAGAAATGTAAGGTTTGAGCACTTGAGAGACATGTTAAAGGCATTATCCTAAAGCCAAAGAGTCCTCCCCTCGTATGGGTTATATCAGTACTCAAACGCTCCAAGATACAATCCACTACTCACAATCTATCTTCTCGATGAGTACATCACTGGAAGAAAATAACATATCTCCATATGTCATGGTTGCTCAAAACATAGAAAATAGTCAAAGTATATGTTCATCCCAATGTTAAAACTATGAGACTCCTTTATATAATAATCTCATAGTTTAAGTAACTTACACATTAATTCTTATAACTTATAAGCCATGAGTTCTTAATAAAAATATGAAGTTTACAAATAATAAATGTTGTAACTCATATTTTTATTATATTTGTAACTTATGAAATTAATTTCAAAATAAATTTTGTAACTCATGATGTCAAGTTTGTTTTAAACCTTTTATTTCCAACAATCCCACATAAAAGGTTTAAAACTTTAAAGCTTTATAAAATAAAATATTTATATGAAAATACTCATAAAATAAAAACTATATATAAAGAGCAACCTTCTATTATACGATGGGTATAGGTACATTTCGGGTTTGAACCTCCACTTAGTATTAATAATATCCATTTGAGAAACCTGAGTGAACAAAGTCTTGAACTCAATATCTTGACCCAATTCCAAACTATCATACATATAATATCGACGAAGATATGGTTTTAGTGGGTTAGCGCTACTAATGGTTATTTGCTTAATCTTGATTCTCATGAGAGGTTTAGAGAACATCTCAATTCTCATGGTCGCGGCCCTCACAACGCTCTTACTTAGGTGAGTCCTCAAAAGATATATGTACCAATACCTCGCAAGAGTATCTAGCCTTTGGACTCATTTAGGATACAAATCTTTCTTAACATCACATATAACAAGCACTTAGCCACAGAGATGAGCCGGATCATATCTCCTCTAAGATATGTTATTATAGTTGTGCTTAACAAGTCACGCAGTACAGATGGTTCCTACCTATTGAACCTCTTTCATGGGATCTCTAATCACAGAGGTTGGGTTACTTCCTTAGGTGACTCCCTTCGAGCTTAAGCATATTTCCCTCAACAATTTAATTAATTAATTAATATAGCATGCTGAAATTTTTCATAAATTTTTATACACATGCACTCTCTACTTTATCTCATAAATTCTTCCATCTTTGATAATTGCTTCCACTAGCTCTCTTAATTCAAACAATATTAACTCTTACAAAATAATGTTAGAGTGCATAAAAATAAAACAAGTGAAGCTTAGAATGTTAATGTGAAATATACAATCACAAAAAACTTAAAATTTCTTAAAACATAATATTTTTAAATTCATACACAAAAAATTAATAATCATCCAAATATCACTTTTTTCCTTAAAAATATCATAAAATATTAACAAAATAATGTAAGAAAACCCTCATATTAAGAAACATTTTAAATACACTAATAATAACTACACAAAATATTAATGCTCTAATTTGTTGAGTTCTTTAAAACTCATGAAAATAATAGCTAAACTCATATTATTATTGTCCAATGTTTAATAACTAAAAATTTGAAACCTCTTTAAAACTGAAACCCCCACATTAGCAAAATCTTTATTGTTACTTTAGTAAACATGATATATAACTCATATATGATTAAATAATAATTATTAGTATTTATACCATAATTTTATTCAAAGTAGCCACATAAGTTATCAAAATAAACAAATAATCTTCTTAACATACTCTAGTAATTAATTATTCGATATTATTATCTAATATGAAGCATAACCACAAGAAACTATGAATTAATAGCTCACCATCTTGCATATAAGTTTCTAATAAACATATGAAAATACATAATAAAAAATTTAATGCATGTAAGTAACATACAAATTAAATTCTTAATCAATTTATAATAATGTGTAATAAAGTTCAATGATTACCTAGCTTCAAAATAATGACACTCTTAATTAGTAAAATATAAAATTAATTAGATTATAAATAATCAATCTATGATAAATTTCAGTAGTAAGAATTTTCATAACTAAAATATTTATTAGCCTATAATAAAAACTCATAAAAGGTTTTGATAATAAAACCACTACATGTAACTCATATATATTCTTTGAAATAAAGCAATAATAAAAATATGTATATTACCTCTTTGATATTTTAAGTTATTAGACTTGCAAGATAGTTGTTGAAAAGTATGCTATCGATCAATTTAACCCAAATTGTTTTAATTGCAACTTTTATGTTTAACAATTTAACAACATTAAAATTCTATTAATAAATACACAAGAAAATATATAAAATAGCCATTTACCTGAGAGACTCTAAAAATAGAAAACCTTTTTTTTCCTTCTAGCTACATGTAGCATGTACTAAAACACGATAAAGATGCATTTCAATTTTTGTTTACATGTTAAGCATAGATGATAAAATTTTACCCATATTCGTATGTCAATAACTATTCAATATATATAATCTACAATATGTATTAACAACATAGAAATAACTAATCATCATGCCTTTGTATTTCATTAAAATAGATTATATAAGAAGCATTACACATCTACATTTTAAGTAAAACGTAAGCATTAAAAGGAAAAATATTGCACCATATATTATCTACTCACTCAAGCTTATAATTTGATCATGAAATATGTCATATATAAAATTTTACACCAATAAATTAATTAATATTAAACTCTAAGATCATATATGTGTAGTACTTGATGGATTTTTACAAAACTAAAACAAGTTTATACATGCAACTATATATCATAATATAAACTAGAATAATTCACTAATCATATATAGTATAATCAAGCTAGCTATATTCAAATTATAAATAAAAATATAAATCATGATAGAGCAAAGATCTACAACATATATTACATGATAAACAAACAAACAAAATAATTAGCAAAATCCATCACACTTGTGATCCTCTCATATTTATTAAAATATAGATCAAGATAATAGCTATGTAGATGCTTATAGCCGTGGATCTAATGAGAAGTAGAATGTACAAACTATTTGAAATAGCTTGTCAACAAAAGTAATCAAAAAATATAAGCAAAAATATAAGCAACCAATTAATATTAACCAAATAACTAACCAATCATATGAGATACTCTTTGGCTTTAGATTGTTGAATTATAAATATAATAAATAAAATAACAATAAACAATAGCATAGAAAATTAAATAACATGTATAAAGTATAACAAAGATAAGAAATATGAGGCTTCAGCACTTGGGAGGGATGTTAAAGGCATTGTCCTAAAGCCAAAGAGTCCTCCTCTCGTGCGAGTCATATCGGTACTCAAGAGCTCCAAGATACAATCCAGTGCTTACAACCTATCTTCTCGATAAACACGATCACTAGAAAAAATAACTTGTCTCCATATGTCGCTGTTACTCAAAACATAAAAAATAATCAAAGTATATTCTCATCCCAATGTTAGAACCATGAGACTCCTTTATATAATAATCTCATAGCTTAGGTAACTTATAAATTAATTTATGTAACTCTCAAGTCATAACTTCTTAACAAAAACATGAATGTTAAAAATAATAAGTGTTATAACTCATATTTTTATTATATTTGTAACTTATGAAATTAATATTAAAATAAATTTTGTAACTCACGATGTAAATGTTTATTTTAAACCTTTTATCTTCAACAGATTTGACAAGGAAAAAAAAAAACTAAAACAAGCATATCATGCATATATTCAAATTTCAAGAAAAAAAATGCCCCCTAACTTTTGATAGGTATATAGAAATAGAATAATGAGTAATGGTTTTGATCTTTTATAGGTGAAGAGATGTAGTTTTCTAATCTATCTTTAATTCTTACTTTTCATCAAAGTAGGAAAATTTCTCCAAGATGTTTACTAGACTAAAAAATTTTTGTAATAATAATTAATTATATAAAGATTTATCCATTTAGTAATTTATTATACCTAATAAATTATGTCACTATATGAACCTAATTGTCATGGGAACAACTATACTAATGCTTACTAATGTCTTTTAGCATCGTTAGATGCAAGTCATTAGATACGTTTCCCATAAGAATATGTTATGAATCATTCATTTAAAATTAAGTAATTACATAACTAATTTTTTAAATGTGTATATATATATATATATATATATATATATATTAATTTTCACAGTATTTTTACAATAAATTAACCAAAAATATTAATTCTATGACACTATAATAATTTTTTTTAATTTTTTTCAATTGATAATTGTTTGTATAATATATAAACTAAGAAAAATAAAGCACTTAAGGCTTATTATTAGATTTGAAGGAAAAAAACATATTATTTATATATTTAGATTTCTAACAAAAAGAAAAGAAAAGAAATGCCTTGTAACTTTTAATAGGTAGCTAGATAAAGTAATAAGTTATGGTTTTGATCTTTTATTGGTAGAGAGATTACTATAACTTTTTGTCTAACTTTAATTTCTATTTTCCATCAAAGTAGATAACTTCTCCAAGACTTTTCATGGACTAGACAATTTTAGTAATATTAATTAATTGCATAAAGATTTATCTAATTAATTGTTTATTATACCTAATAAATTATGCCATTAGATGGACCTAATTGTCATGTAAATTAACCATATTAATTCTTTCTAATGCATCCTAACATTGTTAGACCAAGTAATTAGATACTTATTGTAGAAGGTATTGAGGTAAAAAAGTAATTGTTGGATAAGGCCTAGATGTTTGCCCCTTGAAAAAAAAAATTATTATATAAAATTTTACATGCAGGATGGAAACTTTGCAATTTTGATATGGTACAATGGTTCTTAGAAGATGCAACATAATGGTGGTTGCGTGTACGTGGGCGGGAGGTCGAAGCCGCTGATAATTCCTAAGTGTATTAGTTACAACGAGTTGGTGAGATGTTTAGCTATAGAAATGGGTTGGGATCTGAGTAAGAGAAACATAAGTATGGCCGCTCAATTCTGTTCCAAGGGTCTTCCGCCATTGTCAACCCTCATTAAGACTGACAAGGATGTTTGTTTTTACATACGACATAGTCTGGAAGACCAACGTCATATACACCACTAATCGTCTCAGTTAAAGATGGGGGCATGCAAAGAAGAAGTAGTTCAGGATCTGATGCTTTGAGGAAGAGTCGAACTTCCTATCATTCGTCTATGTTTCGGTCAACAAGTAGAAGCAACCAACTAAGTGAGTGTAGTTCTGTTTGTGTGCAACCACAAGATAATAAAGGGCTTGAACTTGACTTTGAGCTATGTATCGGACATGAAGAGAATCAATCCATTGGTGTTTCAAGAGATGGTGGATTGAACCAATCGTTGCCAATGAGAATAGTTCAGCGCCTTGATAGCTTTAGAGAATTTGAGAGCTTAGGCAATGGCCATAGTTTTGGTGATGATGATGATGGTGACAGTGATGACAATGGCGTGATTTCCATGTGAATGATGATTAAGAGAATGGTTTTGAACGTTGCCATAACTTGAATGACAGTTTGAATAACGAGTTAAAAGACAGTGATGATATCGAAAATGATAATGTCAATAGTCGCACATATGCAAGAAATGATAATGTCGACGATAGCACAAATGTTGGTGATTTGAATAAAGATGTGTCATTGACCTTTCCTACTCCGATTCAGTCCACCCTTCCTTGTACATTTGAAGGACAAGAAGTTGAGCGGAGAGAAAATTTTATGGCAAACGTGCCAATTTGGGTCATGAAAGTGATGAGCTACGAGCAGACACATTTAAGTGGAGGCCTCCTATCTTGCATTCGACCTCAACAATTGATGATGATATAACGTCATTTATAGTGGATAGAATTGAGATTGGTGTTGGTCAGATTTTTAATATCAAAACCGAGCTTCGCAACAAGTTATCAAATTTGGCATTTTGACTTAACTTTCAGTTTAAGGCGAAGAAGTCTAACACAACCAGGTTTGAGGCCATATATGATGTAAAAAATTGCAAGTGGCAGATATAGGCAACCAAGGTAGCAGATTCTAATTTCTTTCAAGTGAGGAAGTTGAATAATCACCACAAATGTTTTGGTGTTGGATTGCATCCGAATCACAAACAAGCATCTTCTACAATTATTGGGAAACACATCAAGTATAAATTCATTTAGGCATCCTGGATATATTGGCCTAGAGACATTATGTTTGATGTTAAGGAGGAATTGGTGTTAGCATCACGTATCACAAAGCATGGAGAGCAAGAGAGGCAGCTTTAGAAGAATTTCATGGATCTCATGAGAAATCTTTCACACTTCTCCCGTAATATATTTACATGATCGAGAAGGCTAATTCTTAGACAGTAACAACTCTAGAAACTGATGCTAATGATCACCTTAAGTACTTTTTTTTGAGTTTGGGGGCTTCCGTTGTAGGCTTTGCAGCATGTATGAGACTAGCCGTTATAGTGGATGGCTCTCACCTAAAGGGGAAATATAGGGGCACAATGTTTTTGACTTCATGCATGGATGAAAATAAACAAATATACCTATTGGCATTTGGAGTTGGTCATTCCAAAAACGATGATTCCTGGAATTGGTTCATGACATAGTTATGAGATCGGGTACTTGTCAATATAGAAGACTTAGTGCTCATTTTTTATGGCCATGCCAGTATAGCAAAAGTTGTCAGTACCTTTTTTCCACATGCACTTCATGGGATGTGCACCCATCGTCTTAAGGGAAACTTGAAGGCTAAGTTTAAAGATAAGACTCTAATAGACATGTTCACCCAAGCTACAAGGACATATCACTATAGTGATTTCAACTACCATATGCATTGTATTGAATCATATATGCCTCAAGCTATTGCATATCTTCAGGAGGTTGGTGTTGAGAAGTGGGCACGTTCGTAATTTTCAAGGAGATGGTATAACATAATGACAAACAATATTGCTGAGTTCATGAACAGATGTCTCAGAAACATAAGATTCCTTCTGATTACACTTTTAGTAGATTATTATCGGGCAAATCTGCAAAAATGAATTTACGAACGAAGGAAAATATTTGCTAACTTACCATTACATCTGACATCATGGGCTGACAAGTTGATAGAGAATCGTTTGAAAAAGGGTGATCTGATGAGAGTTAATAGCTTCTCTCTTACTATGTACGAGGTTACTGGAAAAGATCGTGTTAATATTATCGACATGTGTGCCCAGACTTGTATTTGTAGGGTGCTTGACCTTGATCAATTGCCTTGTGCACATGCCGTAGCTGTTTGCAAGCATATGAGCCTACTAATGTGTCATAATTACTATGTCTAGTGGTACACAAATGAACAAATGCTCCATGCATATGCTTCACCTGTTGTTCCTATTGGTGTCAGACGAGGATTAGGCAGTTCCAAAAAAAGTTAGTAGTATAGTAGTACTACCACTGTTGATGAGAAGACCTGCTAAGCGGCCCAAAAGAAACTGAATCCCTTATATGGGTGAATCAAGCTCTTCGTGTAACTGTGACAGGTGTGGATGATTAAGGCATAATCAGCAAAAATGCCACAATCCAATCCCCCTAGATGTTACTACAAGCGCATGATGGTATACTTGAGATGTTGTACTTTAGAATGGATGTTACTGTTATAATTGAATATTTGTACTTTAAATGTTGTACTTTGCAATAGATGTTACCGTTATAGTTGAATATTGGTACTTGAAATATTGTACTTTAAACTGGATTGGAATTAATCTAATCACTTTTTATTTTGGCGTTGTCAATTGTAACAAGTAATGGAAGTGGCTAAAAGAATTGTAACCTATACAATGACCTATAAATTATTTTGTATCATATGATAACAGTTATATGGACATAGAAGTGTATGAAATAAAAAATACCTAATATATACGATCTAAGTCAATGACGTCCAAGTTGTGGTTGGTATCCTCTGCTGCTGGTGTGGCTACTGTAGTGGTATCAAATAAGGGTTCGTCTAAGATATGTCTCGAACAATGGAGGGTCATCCTACGCCGGAGTGGTGTATCCTCTGTGAATGCCTTAATGTTGGCAAAAGAGACCCTTCTAGCCAAATACTCCAAGAACTTTAACATACATACTCCCCAGGCCACACCACCAAGTTCTTGTTGTGGAACTACATCACATTCCTCGATCCAGTCTATGTCGAAAGGATTAGTCGGATATTCACGAGAACCGAACACACCTTGTGCCATAAGTCGGGGAATGATATTGGATAGGCATCAACACGTGTCCCTCAACATGACATTGGATGTCGTGTCAATATACGAATCGTATATGACAATCACCCGACAGTTCAAATCTGCACACACCATCACCCAGTGCTAATTCTCAACATTAACAAGCATATATAATTGCACATAAAAGAAAGTTGTTAGAGCGAAATTCTGGGCAACATGATATGAACATTGTTAACTTCAATCAAAAAGTGAATTGCACACGCAAAATGGTGACTTACCCAATTAAGTTCATCCCACGATCGACCAACTAGCGGACTGTAACCATCAACGTAGAAGATTAACTCCGGGTTATCTTCCCAGATAATGTCGTCCAACTTTCCAATGTATCGACGCCATAATCCTTGCACGTTTCAAAACATCACGATGAGAATACCCTAATGAGTTACCCAAAATGTGGTGTCAAGGAATGTGGACTTCTCAACATTGTCATAACCAAGCTCCTTCGACCTGTACCATAATGTCCGTAGGTAGACATTAATATGTTGTAAATATATAAGGTTTAGTTAGAATAATATCTATTTAAAGTTTAAATCATCTGAGGAAATGACAGAGCATTCGAGAATTTTGAAAATGCATCCACGTCAAAACCCAACTAACTATTGGTCGTTAAAATCCTGAAAAACTCTCGATCAGCAAAGGTAACATTGAAGTTGATGTCACCAACCCTTGCCATCATCTAGTGATCGAAAGTTCTCATCTCCTCATTGATGAAGGTACAAAAGGCTTAAACAAGGGCATCCATGTGTCGAAAACAATAGGTGGCAGATTGGTCGTAGTAGGCTGGTCATCGATCTAGAGGGTGCCATGCAACTTAAGGTCCATGAGGATATTCGACTGAACTGTTGGAGCAATCATAATTTGCTCCTCAATCTTAACCCTCTCCTTTGGATAGATCTTTTACCTCTTTCGTATAGTAGGGTTGACGAATGGGCTTCGCTTATGTTTTCTTGTAAAGAGTCGTCTACCCCAAAACAAGACAAATCTTGTAAGTGGCTTATCAAGGACCTGAACGCCGGGTTCTAGAGCGTTCTAACTCGGATCAAGCTCCCCAGCGTCCTCGTCATTAGTCTCGTTCTCATCCTACATAATAGACAGATATTACAACCCAAGATTAATACAAATGTGAATAGTAAGGATATTATTCTTACCTCATCTTCGTAGCCATAATGCCCACCAAGTAAAATGGTGACCTGACGTAGGAGTTCCACCTCCTACTACATCTGCTTGTTGTGGGCCAAAATCTGAATATCTTGCTCTGAAACAACAGTGTAATTCACTTGAAAAGCCTTAACCTCTTTCCTAAGGCATATTAGCTCATGCAAAATGATGAACTGTGAAGAAACCAATGTCAATGAGGATGCCAACGTCAGTATTCAAGAGCAAAGCCAATTTTAATAACATAAATGATACATGATAACGTACCTCATAATCACTATGAAAATGTGTGGATGATACGCCAGGCGTCAGTGCATCAATAGGGTGCCCACAGGCTGTAAAATCTATCATATGCGGTGGACTACTCATGCTAAAATGTGGAGGAAATGGCCCATGTTGGGACAAAGGTGTGGACTGGACATGTGGCAATGATCGTGCTAGACTGGTACCTGGGGTTGGCACAGTCTCTAGATCCATAGTTGTATGAGGCATTGAAGCCTCCAAATGATACCGATGCTCCACATGGGCAACCACCTCTTTGTCTTCCTCCTCAGGTGGCTCAACAGACTTACTCATGCAAAGGAACGTCATGAGATGTAGCCTATTGCACGTGGACACCATGTCATATATCGATGACCTCTAACAGTGTCCCATACTAATCCATGGCACTCTCTGCCTTAATTGGCTCCAAAATCATCAAAAAGGGGCTTGCAAGTCAAAAAAGATACTTCATCTTAAATACCGCACAGAAATTGAACATATGTGAAATCATAACAAATGAGATGGAATATGAGCAAACTAACCCTCCTCTTATTGTTAATCATGTCATGTAGGATGATGAACTCTGCCGGTGTTATTGACATTTCCCACTTCAACAATCATGGAATCTTAGGCACGAAGTCACCCCCAATATGGTCGTATGTATCACCAATATACGGCACGACCTCATACAACTAAACATGTGAAAATCATAACAACGAATTATAAACCCATTAAATTTTCCATGTAAATGCATACAACTCATATCAATGCAAATTATTTAAATACCTATATAGCATACGGCCACCCCTATAAGTTGTACCTCTCAATCTGTTCCCGCTTTCCCTTCTTTTTAGCCTTTCATTTCTTGTATTTTTGCAGTCTCCCACGTAATGCTTTCTTCATTCCTTTAATTATCCAGTAGTAAGACACGAAACCCCATGGATAATCATTAAACCTATCTAACGTATCCACAAAATTCAACAACTAACAAAAAAAAAAACAATGTCGATCCTATCCAATGAAAAGTCGCTCTAACACATAGTATACAGCTAGGTTGACTACATCCTCATCCAAAGTGACACGCACATCTATTTTCGAGGCAATGTATAAAAATCTCTAAGCTCCATGCCTTGAACCCCCAAGTATGTGTCCAGCAATGTGCACAGATTTTAGACATTGGGAATTTCTGGTAATTTCGAAGCAAACTTCAAACTAATTACTAGTCCAAACTCATGTGCAGAGAAATAGATAAGCTATCTTGGAAACAAAACTACAGAATATTATAAAATACAAACGACAGAAGTAATTGGAAAGTGTTATAGGTAATTTTATGATATAGACCGTACCTTGAATAATCTATCTCCACCTCCCGTAGCAAAACATTATGAACTAGCTGTGACAAAAATGTTAGGTCCCGAATGTCTAAGGATTGCCCAAAACAAGTATTCTAAAACATTTCTTGTTGCCGCTCGGTCAACGTGGAACGAATCCACTTAATACAGTCCCAACATGCCAAATTTGTGATCACATTGTATTAATGCTCGCCTGTTTTCAAGTTAAATGTAAGCCTATGCTCATTTGCCATGTCCAAGCCTTCATATAACAAGAAAACTTATCAAAACAGGAAAAAATTTGTTAATTGCCAAAATGGTTGACAACATTTGATAGAGCTTAACACACAACACACAACACAATGACAACACTCGACAGAACTCGAAGCCAAGCGGGCTGGACCATTTTCAGTTTCACAAACCTGAGACATGCGTGTGCATAACACTCAACGCGCTATATGTACAAAAATTTGACACACGATGAGAAGACATCGTGTGTCGATTTTGAGAAAAATTCGAAATGCGATAGACGTGTTCGACAGTGGGTGTGTGTCAGATTCACAAAACTGACAATCGAGGGTGAAACTGCCCACTGTCGAACATGACTATCAAGTTTCAGATTTGTCTTAAAATCGACACACGACATCTAGACATCGTGTGTCAAATTTGGCACTTGTTGCATTTTAGGTTCTATCAACTTCCTTGGGAAGATGTATGTCAACTGTCAAACTCCCTCTAATTAACACTCGACACCAGCAACCCATTTGCTGTCGTGTATCGAGCGAGCGTCCAGAAGACAAGTTCGACACTCATCATCATCTTCCTCTATCATCGAGCACACTGACGACTACCATTCTCACATATCTGAAGCTCCCAAAACACATTTTTAACGGTCTATATACCTCCAATAACAATCAAACACTTCCAAAAGCAATGTATTCAACATCAAACATCCAAAAAAATCCCTAATTTTCAAATTTTGAAATGTCAAATTTTTCCTACTTTTCAAACGTTTTCCTGCACCTAACACAATTTCCATGTGATATGATAACGAAATCATAATATAAACGACACTAACCAGTGTGATTTCACTCTTGAAATCATCTACGTGAATGCCTCTTTGTCTTCTCTTTTGCTTCCTCTTCACTGGACCAAAATGCCACAATGCGAAAAATCTCAAAATTTAAATTTGAGGAGGTTATTGGGAGCGGTTGTGGAAGCAAATTAAATTTTGAAGACAAAGTGGAAGCGGAGTTGAGTATGGTGCTTTCTGTTATAGATTGGAGGGAATGAAACAAAATAATATAAACTGAATTGATAAGGGTATTTAGATAATTTTATAATAAAAAGACCATTACATACAATTTTATATAAATAGATCATTTTTTTAAGAGACCCCCAAATTTGGGTCATCATTTTAATTTTTCCTGTAAACACACACGTAAATATCAGGACAATGATTTGATGTACTATAGACAAACAGGTCTCAGCTGTTGAAAGACCAATAACTCGAGAGACCACAAAAGTATATTGATTTGTCAAGTATTAGAGATTTATGACAATATGTCATGTCATTTAAATCTTTTATGATTATGATTGTTGTTAAAAGGCCCTATAATTTGAATAATTTTCTAACTTTCCTCAACAAAATTAGTATTTGGCCGGAAGTTAACACATCCCTCAACCTCGGTATTTTGTACACTTTCCCCTTATTGTTATTAGTATCTGGGGAATTACATTCGACCCTGATTATTTGATGAAATTTAAAAAACCCTAATGTTTTCTACAATACACGCTAACCCTCTACCGTTAGCTTCCATTAAATCAAACTTTAAAAAATAAGGGTTACAATTTAATTATGTAGGGTGTGTTCTTTCTTGTTTCTAGTGTTTTTGTTTCCAAAATGATTTGGAAAATGAATTTCATGGATTCAGAGAATGTATTTTAAGTAAAGGATATGCGTTTGGAAATGTTTTCTGAAAATGGAATTTTGAAAACAAAAACAAGATATGCGTTTGAAAATGTTTTCTGGAAATGGAATTTCGAGAACAAAAACAAGATATGCGTTTGGAAATGTTTTCTGGAATTTGAATTTTGAAAACAAAAACAAGATATGTATTTGGAAATGAATTCTGGAATTGTTCTCTGTTCTTTCTTGTTTTCAAATCCAGTTTTTTGTTCTGCACATTTTTAAATACAATTTCTATTCAATTTCTACCACATATTCTTTTCAAAATTCAAAAAAATTCAAAATCAACTACATATTCCTAAATTCAATTGAAAACCAAAATACTGGATTCATAAAAGAACACATCAAAAATTTTTAAAACAAAAACAAGATAATGAGTCATTGAAATAAATCTTCAAAACAAAAAGATAAAATGCGTTTAGAAATGAATCCAAAACACTTGTTTTATCAAACTGTATAAATAATAGGCTTGTTATACAAAGTACTGATGATAATAAAGTATTAGTAGGATTAATCTCTTTACTTGATCTTTTCCAAATTAGAATTTATCTATCACATCATATGTCAATAAAATGTAGCATAGCTAGAGTAGACACATACTTGCTCTCCATCTTCAATATATATCCATTTGTATATGAAAAAGGGAAGAATCAATTAATTTCTACTATGCAAGCAAATGATTGCTCTTAACAAAGTTTTTTTTTTTGTATTTTTGTGTGTTAAAAGAGCATCAAAACTCAGATTCGCAACATACTTCAATGATAGTAATATAAGGGATAATTAATTAACACACTGGAGATTGGTTACAATTAGATGTCATGATAAAAATGTCGGACTGTAATATATAATAATTGATTGCAATTAGATGTCAACATGTATAGCCTTTATTTCACTGACAATTAACATGTGAACAGCAAAGGTGTTGAACAATTAATCCATAAACTTCCCCCGTCATCTCATGAATCAGATTCATAAATAAATTATTCATATTTCCAGAGAATGAAAAAGTATGAGAAAGTCATGATACATCACACAGCCGAGAGATAGTAATGATAGTAATGTTATTGTACTGTTAAATTTAACAATGTCAAATGTATTATGATTACTATTATAATTTCCAATCTAACTTTCTGCATTGAACTGATGCTGAATTTTTAGTCATTGACAATTTTTGTTATATAATTTATATTATTATGCAGGCCTGAGTAGTTCATGTATAATTTATCTTTGCTAACCAAGGAATATAAAATCACAAAATAGCTTAATATGGCATGAACTATCAACCCAATTATAAACTTATTCCAACTCATACGATTTGTCGTTATTATTTTACAAAAAGAAGAAAAAATCAATGATAAACCTAGGCTACTTTCCGGCAACTATAAACCAAAAATAGTTTCAATTCTTTTTCTTCTCTGGAAACTGAAAATCGATCTCAGCCCACTTAACATGTCAAACTTCATCGACGTAAATCCTAAGGCAGAAAAGGCTCCTAGGAAAGGAGGAAGTCAAATGAATGGCAAAGAGAAAATAGACGAGGAAGAGGAATGGCCGATCAGTAGCCATGGTAGATATAGTTGTGGGATTGCATTGCCGGAGAACATAGAGTTCGAGAAGATCAAGGCAGAGGTAAAAGATGGTGTGTTGTATATAACAATTCCAGAAGCCAGCACCACCAGCAAAATAATGGACATTAATGTACAATAGAAGTAAATTTGTAAAACAAAGGTGTTAACTTCTTTGGGTTAATACTTAAATAAAAATTAATGATGCTATGTTTCTATCTTAAAAGGTGAATGATGCACATCTTATAATCCATTACAAGCTCTCAGCCATGATTCTGTCGATAAAAGAGTTGTCCAGGGAACTTGGCTGTGAATTGTGATCTCGCAAACTTGCCTATTCAAAACATATGGGCATGTCCTTCAATGTCAAATGCAGTTCAAGAATTGGTTTTGAAATGAATCTTCATCATGTCATTCAACAATCTTTTACTTCAACATCTTGTACTTCCCAACTAGTGAGGTTTCTTCTTCCTTCCACTCTATGTGATGCGCTTCAGTTCTTGACTGCCACTTTTTATTCCACTGAACATTAACAAAACAATTGTGAAGCCACTGAAAAAGATGCTTGACAATGAGCAATTGAAGCAGCTAGAAAACTGTTACCTGTGATACAAGTAAACAAAAGCATAGAAAAGTGGCAGCACCATCAGGGCTATAATGGAAATAGCGACATAGGGTTTACTCATCTGCTTCTACAAATATGGAGTACAGAGACATGGTATAAAAAAAGTATAACCAACAAAATTAATCAGTGAACAAGATATGTCAGCTTCAAGTTCATATTATCTCAAGTTAAACTGGATTTTTGGTACAATAGCAATAACCATACATCAAGCCAATTGCTACCTTAATGCAGCGGAGTATACTATTGAGATTTTCCACCTCAGAGATAATATCAAAATTATTGATAACAACCATCAGAAAATCTTAAAAAATGATTTAATTACAGAGAGGTTCTTGACATTCATTATTTCTGATCATAATGACAAAAATTGGCATAGGCACAGTAGAAATTTTTACATCTTCTATGATATTTGAGCTTTTTCACAGAATTTTAGAACTCTCATCACTTAAAGCAAGCCTTTTGATAGACAGCCACCCAACATAATTGAGCACACAAAAATGCAGCCAAGTAAAGGTGATCGATGAACTTTACCCTACGCCCTTTGGTGAAGGGTTTACGATTGCTGGTGCACGTGTGGGCATCACAAAATCGGCGTAAAAAGAATTCTGGCAGTCCAGTAAAATCAAAAAGCAATAAAATTAGGTGATTAAACAAAAATATTACAAATTTCTCAATGGTATAAAGACAATATTTTACCATAAGACGAGTTGCTGAAGGACCCTCATTGACAGGAAAGCAAATATTGGCCAGACTCTGCACAGAACTATCAAATGAATGATGGAAAAATAAGGGGATCAGTAACAATGAAACATTGTTCACGAACCACCTCACACAGATGTTGATTCCTTGCAGTAAATCCAAATCCCAGAATCATTTTTCAACCTCCGCCATTTTCTCAGCAACCAACACAGCAAAAGACCAACACCACCATCAGAACAAAAACAATAACTAACACTGTAATTTGAGGAAGAGCAGAACAGCAATAGCAATAATCAAGTATAAAATGTACACATTAATCAATCCAAATACCCAATCAGCAAGCCGAAAGAAAAATCCAGATAATATAAATCCCAATTCCCGTGTGTAAATGCTATCCTAGAAAGCAAAGCAAAGCATATCAGAGCCTTACAGCTAGGCCACAAAGAGAAGGCATTGCTATGTCATATCTACGAAAGAATACAGAAAGAAAACTTCAAATTTTCAAACATTGACTATCTCGGCCAATCACAACACACAATTTTCAAACAACACAGCAAGTGTAAGAGAGAAAGAGAGGAAGCAGCGTCGTACCGTAGGCGAGGTGTGAGTTCTGGAGTGATGAGTTGAACGAAGAAATTGGAGTCTCTTACCCAACCAGTTCACGATCAGCCAAATCGTTGGTTTACTAACGTGACAGTTTCGTTGATGGATGGAGATGGTAATGCCAGGGAAGGCGTCGGCAGCGACAGGGCAAGATAGAAGAGAGGAGAAGGCGAGAGGGGAGGGGTAGAGGAAACGGAAGGCGTCGGCGGCGACAGTGCAGGATAGAAGAGACGAAAAGGCGAGAGGGGAGGGGTAGAGGAAATGCAAGGCCTCGACGGCGACAGGGCAGGATACAAGAACAGAGAAGGCGAGAAGGGAGGATAGACGAAACGCAAGCCATCGGCGGCGACAAGGCAGGATAAAAGAGATGAGAAGGCGAGAAGGGAGGGATAGAGGAAACGCAGGGCTCGGCGGCGACAGGCAGGACTGAAGAACAGATAAGGCGAGAGGGGAGGGGCAGCGGAAATGCAAATAGTAATCCTTTATTCGGATACTGTTTATATATCTAAGAAAAAAATCAAGGGTAAAAACGGAAATTTTTTTGTTTTATAAAAATGAATTCTAAAAACGTATACGCACATGTATTCATAAAATGTTTTATTTTGGAAACGAAAAACGGTACTCCGAAAACGTTATCGAACAGAGCCGTAATTTCAATTTGAATATAAAAATATAAATTAAAATATAATATAAAATTATTTTGTTCTCTGAACCCTTAAAACATATAATATAAAGAAATAAATTTTTTCCTCTCTCACACTTTTTTTTTTTGTCTTTTTCTTCCTCTTCTCCTTCATCTGTTCTTTCTCTTTCTTCCTCCTCTCTCCATTTTCTTTTTCTTCAATTTTTTCCTTTTTTTTCTCCTTCATCTCCTCTTGCTCTTTCTTCCTCCTCTCTCTGTATGTTTTCTTCAATTTCTTTTTCGTCTTCTTCTCCTTCATCTCCTTTTCCTCTTTCTTCCTTCTCTCTTACGGTTTTCATCTCCTCTCTCCATTTCTTTTTCTTCATTTCTTTTGTCCTTTTTATTCCTCTTCTCCTTCATCTCCTCTTTCTTTCTCTTCCTCCTTTCTTCAAACAAACAAATAAACTCTCTGGGTTTGGCAATTGACTTGAAGAAAAACAATTTTTAGATTCAATATTAAAAATAAGTAAAATAACTAAAAATCCGGTCCCAATTTTAATTTAATCTTTGGTCTACCAACATCAAGATCATGCGGTTGATAGTAAACCTAGAGGTTATAGTGTGGTTGGATGGATTTTTTTTTTTTTTTTTTTGTTACAGATTTTAGAGTAGTGGTGGCTATGTTGCTGGGTTTTTGTGCGGTGCAATGGTGATAATGGATGTTTTATTTGGCAGTGATGTGGCGGTTTCGATGGTTGTTTTAGGGTCAAGGGAAACTGAAAATCTTACAGAAGACCGTGAAAGAAAGTGGAAAAGGAAAAAGAGAAAGTTGACTGTGTGAATGCTTGTTTGGCAAGAAAACGAAGGAACCAAAAAAAAAAAGGACAAAAAATGCTAGAACTTGTTTTGATAGCATGGATAATTTAGTAATTTTGGGAAATGATTATGGATAAAGTAGGAATGATGAAACAAAAAGTTTAACGTTTATAATAAATTATAATAATTGAAAATTTTTGAAAAAGTCAGGCGTGCTTTTTGAAAAAGTTTAATCATTTTGAAAAATGTGTTTTGAAGGGTAAATGGGTAATTCTATTGATTTTTAAATAATCTAATCAATTTAACAGAACAGAGACTAACGATGGTGTTAACTATATATTCTCGAAAATCTGCTGGGTCATAAATTTTAATAAATAACGGGGGTAATTGCCCTTAGTATTAATTTTTTCTTAATTAATATAAGAGGCTTACTCTGATCCATTTGATCTGTCTCTCGCTGTTCATCTGAGAAGGGAACAGAAGAGAAAGTTGAGCAACTAAGGAAATGGTAGACATAGAAGGTTTGTTGGTCGGTAGTAGCGGCGGTGCTCCTCCTGGCCTCAGGTTGCCGCTCAACGCTGTTGGAGTAAATCCCAGGAAGAACAAGCACAAAAGCAACCCAAAACCCTCCAGACTTGATGACCCACCTGCTCCTCTCGCTTCCAAAGTTACCGGAGCCCCGACCAGATATATCAAGACCTTTGGCTGCTCGCATGACCAGGTTCTCCTCTGTTACATTCCAAGATTTACAAGCCTTTTTTGTTTATACGATTTCTGCCTTATGATAAGGCTTTGTTTGGCAACTCGTAGATTTATAACTGCTTTAATTGGTTTGTTGGGTTTCTGCTGGGGAGACAAGAGCTATTATTTAGTGATCAATAGGGCGTTAGAGAAGGTCATATTCTTATATTTTGCTCACTTCCAAACTGGCTGGAGTTGGGCTGGGTTCATCGCATGTGATTGTGGTTTTATTGCTGGTTCTTTACTTGGGTTTGGACTAAGCGATTTTAGATATTAATGCAATAAGCATGACAAGTAGACAAAGAAGGTTTCCTGAAATGTTGGCGTACTAGGCTATTGTAAGTTGAATTATTATCAAAATTACGTTATCAAGTTTAGTGTTCATGATGTCGCTCTGTTTTGTTATCATAATACTAAATGAAACAGAGAGTATAAACCATAGAGAATAGAAGTACAAACTTTTTGATGACATAATGCAATGAGGAAATTATGCGGAAGAATGTGTAGATGAACAGATAACTGTAGATAATTATTGAGTTTGAAATGCTTTTAGCTTCCTACCTCTACCGGTAATCTATGATAATTGTACTTAGCCAATAAGCCTTCCTTCAGTTCATGGTACATCTCAAGTAACAAACTTTGTTTTCTTGTATTGGTTTCTCACCAATGGTACTCCAATGTTGTAAATTTCCTTAAATTATCATATATGTTATTGTTTAAAACTAATGCATAATAATCACCCTAATAAAATGAATCAAGGACTACTCATTGAATTGTTGGTTTTGAGGATAATTTTGTTAGGTTACCTAAATATTAAGAATAAAACACTTTAGCTTGTGAAAATGCATTTTATCTACCAGACCAGAATCCTTAACCGGTCATAAGCTTTTTCTGTCAATCCATGATTCGATGCGAAACTTGAGGTGCCCATTTTTTCCTGGGAAACTGATTTGAAAAACTTGCTGGATTTTTTTGTGTGCCGTCACATCAGAGACAAACAGAAAGCCAAGGCTTCTTTATGTTTGTGCTAGGCTGCTAGTACATCAAAATAATAGTGTGAGACATGTCTAAAGAAGTTAGGCTTCACATGCTGCAGACTCATAAATTATTGCCTTTTTTTTTTAAAAGCTCCGAATGGGTATTGATGGTTAGAGCCTGATAAAAGGACAAATAATGACTGTGCAGAAGGATGTGTTAGGGAAATGTGTGAAAAGACAGAGCCTGACAAAATATAGAATTTCAAGTTTTATACTTTTCATGTCAACTTCTTATGATTTGAGATGTTTAATGGTCAGACTGTTTTGGCTGATTTAGTAGCATATTTCTGAGAAAAGAGATTTCTGAGTTTTGGCTTACCGTTCTCTTGTTATAAGAAGCTTTACATCTGAAAATTATTACAAGTGCAGATGAACATGTTATTTTCAATTAAAACACTTTTTTTCTGCCCAGATTGTGTTATAAAGCACTGCTGATTAATTTATATCTAGGATTGCCACCCTAGTTGTTACAATCGGATCCCTAGATTCTCTGCAATAAGTCCTAGGATTCTGTGTCAAATCATTTGATTTCTTCTTTGATTCTCTCTGATTTAGTCAATTAAACATGATTCTCTTCCTTTTTCAGATTGAACAGCTTTCTTTACTTTTCTAACAGTCCTTGAACGGCTTTTAAATTGTAATATGCTTTTCACATGTTTGGCCAAATGTATGTAACAGATTGATCCTGTGGTTAAAAACATACGTGTGGATTCAAACCTAATCCCAGAATGTTCTAATTTTTTATATCGTATCCAGGAATTCAAACACGGGACCTTGTAGTCAACCTAACGTCGAGAACAAGTTGAGAAACCAGCTTAAGCCTTGTAATAATATTGCAGCCAATATGGTGATAAAGAAAAAGAGTATAATGGAGATGCTTATGATAATCATCCTTACACTTGAGAGTCTGTAGCTGGGCTAGTTTGTTCATTTCCTAGTTTGTACATTATGTAATTCTTAACATGTTTGCAGGATGTCAACTCATAGTATGCGTGTAACCAGCATGGCAAAAGTGAAGTCTGAAATGTTATAATCAAGTTGTTACCATTTGATTTTGTAACCAGTTTCTATTTCTTTTTCTTTCTGAAATCAGGAATACCTGCTGCAAAGATGAATGAGGTGCCAAGTACTGTAGTGAAGAATTGTAGTTGTGAATTGACATCTGTTTTTGAAGCTTTCACACTGTATCATGGAATGGAGGGTAGAGTCGAAAGAATATGGATAACTGATGTTGCAGCAGATGGAATTCACCTGGTAAGACTGAACAACAATTCTCAATGCTCTCCTTGCAGCTTCTAGATTCTTATTTCTCTATGTGCTTGTTCTGAGAATTATCTTACTGTCCTGTGGATTGTCAAATTTCAAGGGAAAAATGTAGACCCCGGCCGGATACCAGCCTTCCTGGCTCTGCATTCGGATTTTGACATCCCTATTCCCTACTTCTAGGTGGAATGCTTGTCAGCTTCTCGACAATTGTAGCCCTCCGCATTCATATGGGATTTAGGAGAGTGTCATCCAAATAAAAGATTTATTGAGGAAATGTTTGGTTATTGCGTTTTTTCGGCCACATATGGGCATTGTCGATAGGGCGCTTGTATTTCTATGGGCTCATTTGGTTACGGAACTATTACTTTTGTTTTAGAAATTCTTGTATCAAAATGAAAACGGAAGATTTGTTTGTGCCTTTTTTTGTTTTGAAATAAAAATGAATGATAGAGGATGTATTTGATTATGTGTATTTTATACCTTTATTTTAAATGAACTATAGTTAAAAAAAATATTTTTAAAAATATTATAAAATAATTAAAATATTATATTTAATTAATATAATAAATTTATTATAAAATAATAAAATTAATTTGAAATAAAAAATGAAAAAAAGATTAATTATATAATTATATTTGTGAAAAAACAACATGTAGAATGGGTGAAAAGGTGTCTTTGTTAAAATTGTATTTGGTGCATCGCTTAGGTTGTATCTTGACTCAATGTTCTTGCGCCTTTTTCTAATGAAAATGCTAACAAAAAAGATATTTCTTTTCCTAAGACTCAAAGCCATGTGTCATGCTATCCATGAAAAACAATTGTTTATATAAACAAAATTTATATTCTCAATAATCCATCATGTTCAATCTTTCAAGAGAAAATATTACTATGAAACGCAAGAAAATAGTGTTTAATTATGAATTTTGTGTGTATTCTTCTATAATTTTTGTTTTAAGATGAAAAGAAAAGATATGCTTATGTGTTATTTATGGAGAATAAATGATAGAGAATGCGTTTGATTATATATATTTTGTGTATTTATTTTAAATAAAATTAATTAAAAATATTTAAAAATATTTTTTGTTCTCAAATATTATAAAATAAATAAAATATAATATTTCATAAATAGTATAATGAACTGATAAAATTAATTTGAAATAAAAAATAAAAAAATAAATTATACAAAAAGGGAGAATAAAGAAAGTAATTGAAAATGAGAAAAAAGGTTCTCATTTTGTTCAAGACGGTGCTGCTCGTAATTTATACTTTTAACACTTCTTTTTTTTTTTTTTTTAGCAAAATGGTTTACTAAACAGATTTCATAGGCTTTCCTAAATCCAAATTGATATGAAAATGAGAACTAAGTGGAAACCATAAACAAACAGTGCAAGATTTAAGACCTCTAATTGATCTTTACAACATACATTGCTTATTTATTACAAGAAGGTACAACTGGTAACTGAAAATTTACTCAACAGGTAAGAATAAACATCGGCATATATGGACGCCAAAAGAATGGTGAGATCCGGGAAATCCACCGGTGGTGGAGGATAGCCGGTGGGATGAAAGAGCATTGCTGCTTCTTTATTCGTCTTTCCGCTTGACAGGGAACCGTGACAATCAAGCAAACAAACTCCCAGAACAATCAACACAATCTCTACAATCAATCACTAAACACACACTAAAATAATCTAAATATTTCTTCAATATACTATAATCAATATCTAATCAAGTCTAACAAAATAATAATAAAAACCTAAATTTATACTTGGCTAACCTAAAAAGACATAAGAGGAATAATTCTAAATAGATTAGAAATTTAAGTCAAAATAAGAAAATTAAAATTCCTAATTAATTAAATATTAAAATCTCTAATTCAATTAAACACAGAATAACTAAAATATTTAAAAAAACTAAATTACCCTAATGTAAAGCAAACCATGCTACATCACTGCTCCTATGATTTTGGTGGATTTATCTGTGGAATCATCTCTTGTTGACATTTACAAGAATAATGCAAGAGAATTGCTGTTTCACAGTATAGTATCTAATTTGGAGGGTAACCTTCTGAAGAAGCTGGTAAGTATAGAAGGCCTCTTGCTCCTCAACCGGGGATGGCGCAGCATGTAGAAAACACCCAGCATTACCACAACCTTCGGTGAAGTAACATAAGTGAACACTGCACATATCAGTGAGAAGATGATGAAGATAGCAGTAGCTCTGGGATCACGCCAGCTGAGTATACCCTGAGCCCTTTCCCCTTGTGTAGCCAAATCTCCAGCCACTGTCTGCACTCGACCTGCCACGCTGCGTAGCCTATCATATCTCATTCTCACAATCTCTCCAGGTCGCGTTGTTGGGAATGTATCAAACTCCTCATCCAGCTCATCTGGATGTGCGATCTCTGCGTGTGAAAGGCGGCTATCCATGTGAGATGGATACCTCGGCCTGAACCGGTAGTTCCAGATACCAATAGCGATGGGGTAGAGGGAAATTGTGTTTACCATCAGTTTCGGGTAGCAAACCACAATCAAGAACAATGCGTGGACAAGGATTGTTTTCACTGGGTTTCTCCAGGTGCAAATATCATTTATCCATCCACAAATAGCTGTAACAACTGAAAAAAATTGAAGTACTCTGAAGAAATTTGCTTTGCTTTTCCTCAGACTGCACATATTGTAATCCACAACTGGCATATGCACATCTAGATCTAGCATAAGAAGTGCCATTATTCTGTCGAAATTGCTTTCCGTCAAATCCCACCAATCGTAATCCACAATTAGCATACGTACATCTGCATCTAGCATGTACTCAACTGTCTCAAGTCTTAATGGTGGCTCTGATCTTCCTAGCTTGGCTGCTACTATCCGTATTGCGTGATGGCGAAGCCGATCAATGTGTCTATCAGGAATTGGTTCGACATAATTCATTTTGGGCAACAATGGCTTTCCATATTGTGCCAACATGTTAACCCAAGCTGTACATGTAAACCGCAAAGCCAATCGCAGCTCTCCATTATTCTTCAATCCATTGGGTGTGAGCATGAGCAAAGGATAGCCACGTGTGTACATACGATCAGTTTCCAAAGTTGATAAACGAATTCTTACCTTTCCGATTCTCTGATCCTTGGCATCCTCTTTGCTTCCATTAATATGGCTATTATCAAACACTCCAATTGTGATCACAGTACATGGATCATAAACTTCCCAGGTATACTCCTCGTTCCATCGCGGGTGCAGAGTGTCCAGGATTGTTCTGGTTCGAACCCATTTGTTCCCATACTTGGCCACGCAATATGCATCAGTAGTTCTGCCATCCTTGCTCTTCAAAGGCAGCAAATTCGCACTCAAAATCCCAAGTTCCAGAATTCCAATGCTAGACTTCCTTAAGTGCTTTGATGATGGCCGAAGATCGCTGCTAAGATGAGTTAACTCATCATGAAAATGGTAACCTGCTTCTAAACAGAGCCCAAGGAGAATCTTGCTTGAGCATTTTTCCTTTTTCTTTTCACCACCTTCCTCTTCTGCCCACGAAGGTATGATGAGATTAAACCATAGCGGATCCGGGGGCGGGCTTGATTCATTTCTTGCTGGAACATGTCTAACTGGTATTAGCACCCTTCCTAATATCTCTTTTTTGCCATGTTCAATTTGATCGACTACAGATATAAAAAGGAAATCCTCAAAAGGCTCCGACGCCACAAACAACAGCTCCTCTTTCCATAATGGATTTAGAGTTTGTGCAGGCCCCGTAACCCTTAGCTGATTTCCAAGTTGAACTTCTACATTTGTGTCAGGCAATCTCCCCTTGTAGGGGGGGACAAGATCCCGTGCTTCAATGACATGAACGCGAAGGTAATAAAGCTCGGGCGAGAAGTAAAACTTTGATCTTGTGTTTGCTAGATTTGCGTGACTAACGTTGTGCGCATCACAGGTCCATGCCTCAGGAAAAGACTCATCAGCTTGTGTTCCCATCCAAACTGCAAGCATGATTTCTCCTTTGGCTATGTTGTCGCCCTTTTTGTCCTGCAATTTATACCACTGAGGAGCCAAAGGTCTATCTGGTGGAACTCGAATCGGGACTTGTAATAGATCAAAACGAACCCTTCCCACAAAATTATCCTTGCCAATATCCTCATGTTTCACAATCACTTCCAGAAAATTACATTTCAATATTTCTTTTGAGAAAGCAAAAATTTGCTTCCATACATGATTTTGGTTCCTCTCCAAGTGTTGGGTGACCACTTTGTAGTTGGCAAGCTTCAATTTCACATAAGAGTCGACGCCGCCTGATACATCCATGGGAAGAAGATCTCTAGCCTTAACCACATTCACATACAAGTAACGCATCTGCTCCACCAGATCACAAGTACTCGCTGTCTTGTCTCCGCCTCTGTACCCCATCCGCGCCGCCACCGGTGGAATTAACTCCTTCGGTAGAAACTCATCAGGATCTGTCTTGGGCATCTCCATATGCGCCACTAAACTTGCAGGCCCTGCAGCTTTAGAAAAATCCGTTATTGACTCCACCACAGGAGGCTTATGGAAACTCTGATCAAAACCAAACTTAGATGACACAGGAGTAGGAGCGGTAGCACCACCACTGCCGCCGCCAGCTGCAGTCCCTATCAAGTGAAAAGTCCTCACAGCGCTCTCATTCTCCTCCTCCTTATACTGATCAATTTTAATCCCTTCATGATCAAGGTTGTTGATGTTGATTTCCTGCAGTGGAGTTTCCAGCTCATGAGCCTCAAAACCAACGGCAATTGTTGGTCCTGCAGCAGTATGGGAGCCGTCGTTGACTGCATATATTTTGAGCGCAATATCACCTTTCATATGCGAGAGCATGTCGCATTTATCAAGCAGATAGCGCTGGACGTTGGCCTGAGACTTGGACAAAGGCACAGACACACCTGAAATCCTGACTCGCCCAAGAAAGTTCTCGTGGTGAGCATGGCTTCCTTTCCTGTTGTTATGCACAGTTACTTCAATAGTCTTGTGAGGAAGATCAATTGGGTTGCTGATGTTGAACACAAGCTTTTCATTCCAACTAGGGCTGAGGTCATTAGGCTTGGTTTGAGTCCTGCGTCGCTGATCATCAAAGTCTACCTCGACAAAGGGACTAGCAGATCCTTGGTCATCTTCGGAAAGGAGGTCACTGGCATCAAGGACTTCTACTACCAATTTGGCCATGGTAAGAGAGGCTGCAAGATGATTGCTAAAATGAAGAGAAGACAGAAAGTACGCGTGAAGAAGAAGACAGAAATGGTGAAAGTGAGATGGTCAGTTTCGAGTGGATTGCTAGTATGCTGTCGCGCCTACTTTATTACTGTACAGAACTCTTATGATAGAGTAAGTTAGGGAACGTTTGTCTGTGTGAGAGGAATTATTGATAGATAACTAGATGGGTAAGATATAATTTTCTTCATAAAAAATTGCTTAGCTTGACTAATCAAGAAAATTAAGGATGCGAAGCTCCTCTTTTTCCTTACAATGCAATATTAATGGCTTCTAGGACTTGGCTGATTTACTGTGTGAAAGATTTTAATGGTGTATATATACATATATAAATATAGATCTATGCAAGGATGATAAAATTATTTTTAATTAATCAATTACCGATTTATTCTTAATTTATTGTTCCCTTTGGATTAACAGTCAAATGCCATACTTAGCATTGCAAACATGCAATAACATATGTATATCTTCACAGTGTTTTCCTTTTTTCAACTTAAATCTATTTATTAGAATTTATATATAAGAAATATATGTATTTATTATGTGAGAATAGAGTAATTAACTACCAAAAAAAGAAAAAACTTATAAACTCTCTTCTCCAACACTGGATGTGTAGGTGAAGGCACTGAAAAGCATTTTCTCGATCGGCTCCTTCCGGCGGCAACGGTTTTTTTGGTTGAAAGGGAGAAGGAGGCTAGAAAGGTAAAAGAACCTACATATGCCTTGATGTCCTTCTTTGTCTTGAATTAAAATCGTGAAACATGCCACTGAAATTAATAATTGTTTTTTGTGATCCTGTAAAGGAAAAAAGGCATAGAGCCAATGAAAGTGGCAGTAATTGTTAAAGTAAAAGACAAAGATATTGACTTGTTGACTTTGACAGTTTGCCACAGACTCCGAGTCATCCGATTACTGTTTTGCTTCAACAGTTCACTGCTTTTGCTTGGCTGCCAAATGGCAGCAAAATAGTGTGGTAGTCCTGCAGAAATATTGACTTTGACAAGTCTTAGTCGTCTGAGACTCCGAGTCATCCAATTACTGTTTTGCTTCAGCAGGTTACTGCTTTTGCTTGGCTGCCAAATGGCAGTAAAAGAGTATGGTAGGCCCACAGTAATATTGACTTTGACAATTATTAGTCGTCGGAGACTCCGAGTCATCCAATTACTGTTTTGCCGGGGACTCCAAATCATCAAAATACTATTTTGCTTGGCTGCCAAATGGCAGCAAAATGTGGGATTGATTGCGGGGGACAAGTGCTTTACTTTTTGGGTGCACCCCTAATTTTGGGTTACATCTCGTCTCAGACTTATTCTGTCCAGTGACTTTGCTGTAACACAATAGGATCTCCTGATTTCGCCCTATGGCTTCTTCATCATCTTCATCTTCTTCAGTTACACTTCATAACAAATATGATGTCTTCCTCAGTTTCAGAGGGGACGATACCCGTGATAACTTCACAAGCCATCTCTATGCCGCTTTGTGCAAAAGGCATATTCAGACATTCATTGATGAAGATGGACTTCAGAGAGGAGATTATATTTCTCCTGCGCTTTTTAGAGCCATTGAAGAATCAAAATTCTTAGTGATCATTTTCTCAAAAAACTATGCTTCTTCCACATGGTGCTTAGAGGAACTTGTGAAGATTCTCGAATGGAAGGAAAAGGTTATACCTGTTTTCTACAAAGTAAGTCCGTCAGATTTGCGGAAGCAGAAAGGAAATATCGGAGCTGCTTTTCTTGAGCATGAAAAGCGTTTCCATCAGGAGCCAGAAAAGGTTAATAGTTGGCGGGCTGCTTTAACTGAAGCATCCAAAATAAACGGATGGGACTCAGACTCACCGAATAATAAGTAACTAAATCTGACCCTTTATTACTATTTTCTGTTTCAATGTGACTCGTCAGTTTAACTTTTCATTATTAAATATACGAGACCAATTTTTCATACTCATGTTAATGGCATTAGCTGCCTGAATACGGGAAAAAAAAAATTTAATGGTTTTATTGATCCCAATAGATAAGTTGCTTTAGTGTTCTCTAAATAACATTACTTCGTTTCTTTCGTGATTGTTTTAACTTGCTACTTTTGCTCTTCATACTGCTAGGCCTGAATCCAAACTTGTGGATGGAGTTGTTGAAGATATCTGGAAGAAGTTAATGAATAATATATCACCCTCAAGTTATTATGAAGGCTTAGTTGGAATGGAAAAACATGTTGAGCACATCAAATCATTATTATTAGAGTTTCAAGTTATTGGAATTTGGGGCATGGGAGGTATAGGTAAAACAACCATCGCTGAAGTTGTTTTCCGACAAATTTCTCATCAGTTTGAAGGTTGTTGCTTCATTGCAAATGTTAGAGAAGAAGCAATAAAAAAAGGGCTACTTCAATTAAAAGCGCAACTTTTTTCTAGAATATTAGGAGATAAAAATGTTATTATTGACACTCCTAATACTATACCCATATCCATTATGAATAGGGTCCAAAGCAGAGCATTTCTTATTGTTCTTGATGATGTCGATGATTTAGATCAGTTAAAATTTTTAATTGGAGAGTTTGATAAACTTTGTGATGACAATAGAGTCATTATAACAACAAGAGATAGAAATGTTGTTCTTTCTGGATATAACAAACCAGAAATATATGAGGTTAAGGGACTCAACATGAAGGATGGTTTTCAGCTCTTTTCGAATTATGCCTTCAAACAAAATCCTCAAACTAAATGCTTTTTGAAGCTCTCAAACAGAATAGTAGATTATGTCGAGGGCCACCCCTTAGCGCTTAAAGTGTTTGGTTCCTCCTTATACGGAAAGAGTGAACAGGTATGGGAAAGTGCATTGCGTAAGTTATCAAAAGGGAATTTGGATCGTAAAATTCATGAGGTATTGGTAATTAGCTACAATGGACTAGAACATGAAGAAAAAAACATATTTCTAGACATTGCTTGCTTCTTTAAAGAGTGGGAATTTGATCACGTAACGAAAATATTAGAGAGTTGTTATGAGAGTCTCCATTATGATCTTATTAACCTCATTGATAAGTCACTCATCTGTAGAACAACAGATAATGTGATAAAAATGCATGATTTACTGCAAGAAATGGGTCGGGAAATTGTTCATCGAGAATCACCCATAATGCCAGGGAATCGTAGCAGGTTATGGAATCATGATGATGCCTTTCAAGTGTTAAGAAATAACGCGGTAAGAGTCAAGTAATTTTAGTTTCTTCCTTATATTAGAATTTTTAGCAAAGAATCAATCAGACAAGATATACATATATATATATATATATATATATTTAGGAAGTTTGATTTATGCTATAATTTTTATTTTTTTATTTTGGTATGAAGGGTACTGATGCAGTTCAAGGCTTGTTCTTAGATATGTCCAAGACAAGTGAAGACTTGTGCCTAAGTCCTTCTGTCTTTGAAAATATGCCCAATCTTAAATTTCTTAGTTTCTATGCACAAACAGTTGTAGATGTTGGAAATTTTTCTAGCCTGCACCTTCCTAAAGGACTAAATTATCTTCCAGATGAGTTGCGGTATCTTCATTGGTATAAATATCCTTTGACAGAATTGCCATCACAATTTAGTCCTAAGAATCTTGTGGAGCTAGCATTGCCTTATAGCAATATTAACAAACTTTGGAGAGAAAGAAAGGTATGATTTAATTTTTATACGAAATGTTTCTTGCTTTCATAATATAAATTGTGTAATTCATCCATAGTAATTTATTTTTCTCTGTTTACCTTTTTGCTACAGTATCCTTCCAAGTTGATATTCCTTGATCTTCAAGACTGCCAATGCCTGACTGAAATTTCAGACCTCTCAGATGCTGTGGACCTTGAGGTTATAAATATTCGAAATTGCAAAAGCTTGGTAACAATTCACCCTTCTAACAAATATCGCTCCAATCTCCGTATCTTAGGTTCAGAGGAATTCCCAAGGTTGGACAGTCTTCCTACCTCTATTTCTACATTAAAAACTCTTAAAAAGCTGAATCTTTCAGGTTGTTTAAACCTGAAGATGTTTGAAGATATCTTTTGTATATCTTCATTGGAGGTTTTAGATATAAGTGAGCACAACTTTGAGAAGATACCTGAAAAACTCAAGCAACTTTCGCAGCTGGAAGAATTTTATGTGAACAATTGTGGTATGCTTCAATCAATTCCAGATGTTCCACTGTCTCTGAAAAAGTTAGAAGCAAGGAATTGCAAGCAGCTCCAATCATTACCAAGGCTTCTGCGAAGTCAAGAGGGAGTAGATGCATCTGAACTGGAAATAGCATCTGACCGCTACTCTCCTAATCCTGATAGCAGCATTAGCGCTGGTTTCATATTTCCAAACTGTTTTAAACTGGATGAGAATGTAAAGGACTACTTTTTGGCTGAAGC
The DNA here is from genome assembly GCA_013180625.2 of Boswellia sacra. NCBI lineage: Eukaryota > Viridiplantae > Streptophyta > Magnoliopsida > Sapindales > Burseraceae > Boswellia > Boswellia sacra. The sequence continues at coordinate 76,877 of SNVD02013108.1, forward strand.
ACGAATAAGATTTCAAAATATGGCAACAACATCAAGGAGATATGGTCAAGATAAGGTTACTCCCCACTCACTCTCTTTCACTTTCATTTTATTGCTAACACTCGCACAAACATTAAACATGGTCAATTTCATATTACAGGAATTTGATGGAATACCTGCCATCAAACTTTTTTTACCTGGAAATGAAATTCCTGATTGGATCAACTACCGAAGTTGGGGATATTCCT
>SNVD02013110.1:0-74169 GCA_013180625.2 Boswellia sacra
AGTGTACCAAAAGTTGTAATCAAAACAGTGTGAGATGTATAGAATATAATTCCACAAGCACTGTAGCATGTATAATACGGGGCACTGTAGCAAGTCACTGTAGCAGAGTATTTAAACACATTTTAGGGTTTTATTTTCATAACTTAAAGAGGGGAAAACGTGGGAGGAGGCTGCTTTTCTGGATTTCTCTCATCCCTTGGAGTTCTTGAAGGAGAAAGAAGATTTTGAAAGAGGAGGAACTACAATTCCAAGAAGATTCATCTACAAAGAAGATTTTTAAAGAATTTGCTAAGGTCTTTCTTTCCTTTTCAATTCTGGAATTTCTCTGTATTGTATTTGTTATTCTGATTGAATATGTGTAACTAAATCTGAATTGGTTGAGGGTGATTTCAAAGCCCGTGATATGGATTTTGTGAGTTGATTGTGCAAGGAATTGTTATCCAATTCTCTAATTGAAGTTGCTTGTATTTTCCCCTATCTAATGCTTATGATTGCTTACTGATTGTATTTGGAATGGCCAACTGAATATAATCTGTTGTTGTCTATTGCTAGATTAGAAATCTTGATTCGTAATTGTCATGATTTCCAATCATTAGTAGCAAAATTGTGATCAGAGATTGCAATTGGAAAATACAACCTAGGTTAAATAATCCGAACTTGTGTGATTATTGCTTAGATCAACCTATCTTTCTCATCGTAATGCTTCTATTGAATTAAACTTAGAGAGCTTGTTCTAGTTTGTTTAATGGATAGAGATTAAATAAAGAGCTTGTTTTATTTAACAACAAAGTAAGGAAAGATTGGGATAACATAGCTTGTTGTTATCTACGGTTGATAACTTCAATGCTGTAATTGGATTATAATTCTATGTTAATTCACAAATTCATATCTTGTGGTAGAGAAAGAACCCTTAACCAAGTGTCTCTCATTGAATTTTCAATTCATTTAATATTGTGTTGTGTTATTCTTTATTTGCCTTCGTATTCAGTTTAATTAATCATTCAACAAAACCCCCCATTTAGTTTATTGTTGCTGAAAAATAACAAATTTAATTAGAATCAATCCTCGTGGGAACGATATCTTACTCATCACTTTATTACTTGTGCGACTAGTATACTTGCTAGTTTCGAACGCATCAAAAAGCTACTACGCCAAGAGGCGAAGAGCAAAGAGGTTATAAGTATGTTATAAATGTGCTAGATGGAATTGTAACCTGACTTGTCGTTTCATTAGGTTTTGTGTCCAGAAATAGAGAAGATAAACTATCATTTATTAAGATTGGTTTGAGTAATGAGTCGCTGGATAATGTTTTGTTAACTCTTGAGTCACATTCTTGTGGACTTGTTCAGCGTGAATTGCTTAATCTATGACACAATTTCGTGATGAATTGCAGTGTTATAGTCTAGGGAATCTGACTAAAAACGACCCTGTTTGCCAGTTTATAAGAAAACTGGATGGGAAGCAAATCCCCGACTCATAGAAGGCGTTTCAGCCGTTACTGGACGTAAAACCAGAGGAAGATGTGAGCCACAATCACAACTACTTGTATATTTGAATGTGTGTTGTTGTTGTCGAATTTTATTTCTTTCTTGTTTCGTTTGATCTGATTATCAATGTTGTTTTTTGTGTTGTTGTTGTTTGTTGATTTTGTTTGTTTTAATTTCAAGTTTTCTTTTTGACAAACCAGATGACTACCCCATGAATAAAGCACACGTGGAAGACAAGTGTGGAGGTTTTGTCAACCTCCGCCGAAAGTATATCTTTACTTTTCATGCTTCACGTGGGAGACAAGTGTGGCGGTTTTTTTTCAAACCCCACCGAAAGTTTATCTCCATTTTTCATGCACACGTGGGCGACAAGTGTGGAGGTTTTGTCAAACCCCACCGAAAGCATATCTATTTTTTCAAATCTCGGGGCGATAAATCTGCATCGAGCAACCCCCACCGAAATTATGTCCCCATGTGTCAAATTTGAGAGTTTTATGTGTGTATATATCCATTCTGCATATTTTCAAATGTCATTTTATAACCTGTCTTGCACTTGAAATTGCATAATACCTAACGTGCATCATTGTCTTACACAAGTTTAGAGCACTTGTAGAAATGGAGAAAACACCAATTCGGCGATTCCAAAATATATGCGTATTTTGTGGATCGCAATTTGGTAAAGATGGAGAGTTTACAACAGCAGCTCTTGATCTTGGTAGGACATTAGCTGCGAGGGGTATTCATTTGATTTATGGAGGGGGTAGTCTTGGGTTAATGGGGTGTGTGTCAACAGCTGCATCCTAGGAGGGAGAAAGTTCTCGGCATTATCCCAAAAACCATTAGCTGTACGAGATATCATAGGCAACACAATCGGGGAAGAGTTACAGGTCTCTAGCATGCATGAGCGTATTGCACATATGGTCATTAAATCTGATGCATTTATAGCTTTGCCCGGTGGCTATGGTACATTAGAGAGATATTTCAAATCACCTCTTGGGCACAGCTAAACATCCATCGGAAACCCATTGGTTTGTTAAATATCAATAATTTTTTTGATGGTTTGTTGTCTTTTCTTGATCAAGCAGTAGAAAAAAACTTCATCTCACAGTCGGCGAGGCAAATCTTGGTTACAGCTTCAACTGCAGGGGAGTTAATTGACAAATTACAAGCATTCGTCTATTCGCCTGATCTAATAATATCTCGGATAGATTGGTTTGGAGAAGGCAATAAGAGGCGTAAACTGGATTTAACGCTCCATCTGTAATCTCTATCTGCTGGTTTGCTTTGTTTTCGTTTGCTTTCTTTTTATTGTGTTTATTTGAGAGTTTTCATGTTATTTCTTTTGAGTTTTTCAGGTTGTTTCTTTCATCCTAGGTAATATTTTCTAATCTCGGTTTTTAGAGTGGTGGCTTAAAAAGTTCAAGTTCTCTTGAAACGCATTCTGGATCTCTTCAATCCATAATGGCTGAATAAGGAGGCTAACTTCTAAACTTTTTAGACCCATTCTAACTGCTTGTTTGTGTTTACTGATTGTTGGACTTTATTATTTTCTGAGTAAGTTTAGTTTTATGTAATTTCGAGTTGTTGTGTGTTTTTGTCTTTATCAGTTTCGATTCGAAAAAAAAAAAACATTGTGGAAAAACCTGAGAATGGCAGAATATGGGGTTTTCTTAACTCTTGAAACGCATTCTCTCTCAATAAATCTGTAGTTTGTTTATTTCATGTTGTTTGAAGTGTCTTGTTTCTTGTTTTGTTCCTTCATAATAAAGGTATATAGGTTAGAAACCTTAAGTCTGCGGGCTACTGGTCTTAAGGATTGTTGAAATATACAATCTTGACTCAGGTGTAACAACGCCACGTACCTCTTTTCTTGCATTTTGGGGTCGATGATAAGATAATGATTGAATTAAGAATAACTCTTGGAAAATGATAAATGATGCATGGATCTGTGTGCTTGAAATGTTTATTGGTTTTCGCTTTGCTTTTGATTCCTTGCGCAACATTGAGCACTGAGCTATTATCACTGAGTTATTTGTTCACTTAGAGAAAGTTTATGTAATTTAAATGTTTCTTCAGATTTCAATGAATTCTAGAACTTGTTTGATGGTCACTCGAGGCGAAATCCTAGACTGTGCAACATTGGGGAAATGATTTAGGCCATCTTTGGACCGTTTGAGCCTTAATAGCCAACCTTGACTGAAATTGATCCCTAGTTACCCCTTTGAGCCTTTGTAAGCCTTTTTCTTTGTTAACTCACTAAAAAGATTTCCTAACCTCAAATGAATTTATTCCAAACAGTTTATCCCTTACCTATGAGCATGTAGATCATTCACATTAATTCTGAGCTATGTTCTGGTTTTGGGAAGTTAGAGGAGGTTGGATTGTGCCATGAGCAATGCAAGTGAGTTTTATTATGTTTGTAAAAAAAAAAAAGGAGAAAAAAATCTGTACTTATCTTCCACGTACTTAAACATTGAGGACAATGTATTGTTTAAGTGTGGGGGAGTGGAATTGCAGTTAAAAAAAAAAAAAAGAAAAGAAAAAGAGAGTTCTATACCCTTGGGTGTTCTTAAAAAGAATGAAACAACAAAGTGTGGGGGTGTAGTTTCTTTTGTTTTCTGCAAAAAAAAAAAAAAGAAAAATTGAGTGTTCTAAATAAGTTTGGGGGAGTAACCTGGTGAATTAAAATAAAGTTGTGTTATAGGGTTGAGCTCTACATAATCTTGAATGATTTATGTGTTTGTGGGTGATTTGAGCCAAATTATTATCCTTGATCATACCTTCACCCAAGCCAAACGTTACAAGCTTAATAAAGTCCTACTTGATCCTTGGTGTTGTGCATGTCTACATTAGTGGAGAGTGACTTGAAAAGCAGGCCTATGGAGTTCATTTATACATACATTCTCACTATTAAATATGATTCATTTTTAAGCATAAACTCATCCGGGTTACAAGTGATTAGGCGAGAATGGCTCTGCACACACACACTTGAGGAATTGAAGTGAAGCGAAACTAATATTTGAGATAAAATTTTGATCAAGTGCATTATTTTGAAGTTTTCCTTGGGTTATAATTAAGTACAATCTTTGAGGCCTATTTGCAAGTTGAAGCATTTGTGTGTTTTAATTTTTCTTTGATTCTGTTTCGGTTTAGTTTTGTTTCGTATCATTTTAGTTGCTCGAGGACTAGCAAAGTCTAAGTGTGGGGGAATTTGATAGTGTCTATTTATGTATTACTTTTATATCAATTCGTCCATGTTTCTTTGCTATATTCCTTGGTATTTTTATGTTTTTGTGTGGTTTTGATGTTTGTAGGAGTTTTGGAGCAACTTGCACAAAAATGGAGTAAAACCCTTCATTTTCACCTCTGCTAGTCAGTGATCTTCTCGGATTTAATTGTATTGATATACAATGAACCCGATGACATTTTATATACCGTTGGAAAGCTCTCGAAGTCTATTTTCTGGAGAAATTTACGGTTTATAAATCCATTCAGTGTACCAAAAGTTCTAATCAAAACAGTGTGAGATGTATAGAAATATAATTCCACAAGCCACTGTAGCATGTATAATACGGGGCACTGTAGCAATTCACTGTAGCAGAGTATTTAAACAAATTTTATGGTTTTATTTTGAGAACTGGAAGAGGGGAGAACGTGGTGGAGGCTTCAGCTCTGGAATTCTTTCATCTCTTGGAGTTCTTGAAGGAGAAAGGAAGCTTGGAAAGAGGAAGAACTACAATCCAAAGAGAATTACATCAAATTTGCTAAGTTTTTCCCTTCCCTTTCATTTTCTGGAATGTCTCCATGTTGTATTGTATTTACCACGTTCTTAAACATGTGTAACTGAATCTGAATTGGTTGAGGGTGATTTCAAAGCCCCTGATATGGTTTTTGTAAGTTGATTGTGCAAGAAGTTGTTATCCAATTCTCTAATTGAAGTTGCTTGTATTTTCCCATATCTAATGCTTATGATTGCTTGCTGATTGTATTTGGGTGGCCAACTGAATATAATCTGGTTGTTGTCTATTGCTAGAGTAGAAATCTTGATCCGTAATTGTCTTGAATTTCTAATCCTTAGTAGCAAAATTGTGATCAGAGATTGCAATTGGAGAATACAACCTAAGTTAAATAATCCGAGCTTGTGTGTTTATTGCTTAGATCAACCTATCTTTCTTATCGTAATGCATCCATTGAATTAAATTTAGAAGCTTGTTCTAGGTTGTTTAATGGATAGAGATTAAATAAAGAGCCTGTTTTGTTTAACAACAAAGTAAGGAAAGATTGGGATAACAGAGCTTGTTGTTATCTACGGTTGATAATTTCAATGGTGTAATTGGATGACAATTCTACAATTAATTCGCAAATCCATATCTTGTGGTAGAGAAGGATCCCTTAACCAGCTTTCTCCCATTGATTTTTCATTCAAATTTACTTTCTGTTTTGTTATTCTTTACTTGCATTCTTATTTCATTTAGTAAATCATTCAACAAAAATCCCCCTTGTTTAGTTTATTGTTGCTGGAAATAACAAATTCAATTAGAATCAATCCTCGTGGGAACGATATCTTACTTATCACTTTATTACTTGTGCGACTAGTATACTTGCTAGTTTCGAACGCATCAGTTGTACCGCCTACCATCTTTACTTTTATTTGTTAATACTATCTTGTTATTTATTTGAATTATTCATATCATATTTCTCATTCTTTAGCTTGTACCACTAAATCTCTTTCCTCGTGGATCAACCCCGATCTTGCTGGGTTTATTACTTCAACACTACTATATTTGGGGGATAATCTGTTATTTAGATGTGTCAAAAGGTGTGAAGGAAAAGGTCTTCTTTTGAATTGGGAAAAATGTCACTATATGGTTACCTCAGGAATTGTCTTAGGTCACGCGGTGTCTTCTAAGAGAATTGAAGTGGATAAAGTAAAAGTGGAATTCATTTCCCATTTGCCTCCATCCAAAACAGTCAAGGAGGTTCGTTGACTCTTAAGGCATGCTAGATTTTATAGGACATTCATAAGAAATTTTGTGCTATATCTAAACCTCTTTGTAACCTCTTAATAAAAGACACTTTTTTGAATGGACTCAAGAATGTCAAAATGCATGTGATAAGTTAATTGGACTTTTAACAACTGCTCTAATTATGCAATCTCCCAATTGGTCCTTGTCTTTTGAAGTAATGTGTGATGTAAGCGATTATGCTGCTTGTGCTGTCTTAAGACAAAGAAGCGAAGGCAAGCCTTTTGTAATATACTATACAAGTAGAACTTTAAATGATGCACAAATGAATTACACTACAATTGAAAAAGAACTACTTGCAGTAGTATTTGCATTGGACAAATTTCGATCTTATTTAATTGGTTCTCCAACTATTGTATACACTGACCATGCAGTTGTGAGATATTTAATGTCTAAACAGGATGCAAGACCTAGATTGATACGGTGAATCTTATTGCTTCAAGAATTCAACATCACAATAAAGGATAAGAAAGGAGCCGAAAATGTCGTTGCAGATGATCTATCAAGATTAACGATAGAGACATAATTGAAACTTCACCTATCAATGCTTTTTGTTTGATGAATTTTTATTCTCCATTACTGCAATACTTTGGTTTGCTAACATTGTTAATTTTCTTACAACAGGAGAAATACCACCTCATTAGGGTGCTCAAGACAAAGGAAAGTTTTTGACCGAGGTGAAAAATTTTTATTGGATGATCTATATCTGTTTAAATATTGTCTCGACTAAATAATTAGAAGATGCATACTCGACAATGAGGTAAGTAGTGTCATTAATTTTTGTCATTCTGAAACATGTGGAGGACATTTTTCATCTAAAAAAACAGTTGCTAAAATCTTGTAATGTGGATTTTATTAGCCTACCTTATTTAAAGATGCACATGTATTTTGCAAAATTTGTGAAAATTGTCAAAAATTGGGATCCATTTCAAAATGAAACATGATGCCTTTGAATCCCATCCTTCTTGTTGAAATTTTTGACTGTTGGGATATTGATTTTATGGGAGCTTTCCCACAATTATTTGGTTTTGTGTACATTCTTGTTACAATAGACTACGTTTCAAGATAGGTCGAGGCAATTCCATGTCGAAACAATGTTCATAAAATAGTTATCAAATTCTTAATAGATAATATCTTATGTAGATTTGGAATTCCTCAAGCCATTATTAGTTATGATGATACACATTTTTGTAATAAACCATTTGAAACTCTAATGAAGAAATATGGAATAACCCATAAAGTTTCTACACCTTATCACCCACAAACAAGTGGACAAGTTGAATTAGTCAATAGGAAGATAAAACAAATCTTAGAAAAAATGGTCAACCCAAACCACAAAGATTGGTCTTTAAGACTTAATGATGCACTTTGGGCCTACTGAGCTGCATTCAAAACATTATTGGGTATGTCTCATTATAGATTAGTTTTTGGAAAACCTTATCATTTACCTATAGAAATTAAGCATAAAGTTTATTGGGCCATTAAAACATTTAACACAAATTTGGATGATGCTTGCAAGTTATGTAAACTCCAACTGAGTGAATTTGAAGAAATCAGGAATGAGGCTTATGAAAATTTTAAAATCTACAAAGAAAAAATGATGATTTTTTCATGACAAATTCATTGTTAGAAAATATTTTGATCGTTCACAAAAAATTCTTTTGTATGATTCAAGATTGCATTTATTTCTGATAAACTTCAATCTCGTTGGACTGGACCTTTCATTGTTAGAAATGTTTTCTATTACAGAGCAGTTGAAATTGAGAACCCAAGAAACGATAATGTTTTTAAAGATAATGGACAACAATTAAAACCATTCTTTGAAAATTTTGATTAAAATGAAGAATCTATTGCTTTAATCAATTCTTTTTAGTGATTGATTTTTTGTGGTCAGGTGGCGGAATTGGTACTCCGTGACTTTTAAAGTTGATTTTTCAGTTCCCTAAAAACTGTTGCTCACCTTGCATTCATTTTCTTTTCTTTTCTTTTTTTTGATTTTCTTCACATGGATACCATTCTCTCGAATCTGCACACATATTTTTCCTCTCTTTCTCAAAGTGATTTGCTTAAAATTTACAAAGCTCGAGGAGAAAGACTAAGGATGTTGATGCGCAAGGGTATTTCTACTGATTCAAGATGGTTAATTGAAGCAAAGGTTTGATTCTCTTGTGAATTTGCGGTTGGTTTTGTTTCTCACATGCTAGATTTGAGAAAAAGCTCTTACGCCAGAAAATGAAGAGCGAAAAGGTTACAAGTTTGTCGCAAACGTGCAAGATGGACTTGTAACCAGCGTTGCCACTCCTTGTAATTTTTGTCTAACAATCGGGAGGATAAACTTTAATTCATCAAGAATAGACTGAGTAAGGAGTCTTTGGATAATATCCAATTGACTATTGATATGCATTCTTGTGGAATTATACAGTGTGAAATCTTGAAACTACAGACTCAATTTTGAGCATACACGTTACAGTCTCGAGAATCTGACTCAAAACGACCCCGTTTGCCAGTTTATAAGAAAACTAGATGGGAAACATATCCCCAACTCATAGAAGGTGTTTAAGCCATTTCTAGACGTAAAACCAGAGGAATATGTAAGCCACGATCACAACTACATGTATATATGTATGTGTGCTCTCATTTTTGAATTTTTATGTCTTATAGTGTCAATTTTGAATTTATATCTCTATCTTTTAGTTAACTTATGCATGTTGTTTTATTTCTATCATTTTTTTTTGAATTTTTATGCTTTATTGTCAAACTTTTTCAACAAACAGTCGAGCTACCTATATAGATGTCATCATCAGAATGCCTTTTTGCACTCCATAACTATGATATCTCTTGTTCTTCACTTCACACATATTGTTAGAGAGTTGCATAGACATGGAGGGAACCTCAAAACGTTGAATCTAAAAGATATGTGTAATCTTTGGATCTTGACCTGGAAAAGTGAAGAGTTTGTAGAAGTAGCAAATTATCTTGATAGTCTATTAGCTGAAAGAAAGATTCATATGGTTTATAGGGGAGGTAGCCTCAGGTTAATAGACTATGTGTCAACAGTTGCACTCTTAGGAGGCAGTTAAGTTTTAGGTGTTATTCTTAGAGCTTTGGCTATAGAAAACATTATTGAAAAAATAGTTGGGCAGGAGTTATAGGTCTCTTCTATGCATAAATGCATGACACATATGCTTATCAATTTGAATGCCTTTATTACTTTACCAAGTGGTTTTGGTACTTTTGAAGAAATTTTTCAAATTGCCTTTTCGACCCAACTGAATCTTCATTAGAAACCTATCAGTTTGTTGAATGTTAAAAATTTCTTTGATCCTTTGATACATTTTGTTGATAAAGCTGTAGAACAGAATTTTATCCTACATTCAGCACGATAGATCCTTATTTCTGACACTACTACTAATGAATTACTTGACAAATTACAAACAGTCGAATATGAACCTGACCCAACAATAACTCAAATTAGTTAGTCAGGGGGACACAACAAAAAGTGCAAATTGGATCTGACACTATTTGTAATTTTTCTTGTCTTTTATTTGCAGCATTTTATTTTACTTGTCTTTTAGGTCGACTCTTTTGAATAACTGAAGCTTTAGGTAATGTCTCTTACACTTTATCTCTCTGCATGTAAACATTGAGGATAATGTTTCATTTGGCTGTGGGAGAAGGATAGTAGACATAAGTGTGTCTTATATTTTCTTCTTGCACAAAAAAAAAGCGAGTAAGTAATTAGATTCAGAGTGGATGTGTAAGGAGTTCAATTCCTCTTAAGACGCATTCTGGACCAGGATTGCTAGAGTAAATAGAGCCATTTTGAACTCTTGAAATCCATTCTAACTAATTTGTCATATTGTTTTGATTTTGCACTTTTGAAGACTCATTTTAGCTAACTTAATATTATTTAGTTTTGATTTTTGAATTCTATAACAAGGTTGTTTTATTCACTTCACTTTGAATTATTTAAATCTATGAACTCTCACAACTTTATCATTTAATAAACTATTTGCTCGTGTACTCATTAAACAAGTATGCATGAACCTTTCTTCACACATACACATACCTTGATGCATGATTATGGGTTGAAAAATAAAATGTTACAATATTTGAGTTCTTTTGTTTTGTTTAGGATAACAACAAAAGAAAAGTAAAAAAAGAAAAAAGAAAAAAGAAAAAAAGAGAAAGTAAAAAAAAAGAAATAAACAAATAAGCAATTGTGGATAAGTTTGGTCTCGTAACCTCTTTAATTCAAGCAATTAAGTCCGAGAGGTGCCTCAATATCTAATACCCTAAGACCAACTAGTTTCAGGGCTATTGGCCTAAAGCTCATTACATGGTTTACAGAGAAAGCTTAAAGAGATTGAAAATTGCACTATCCACAATTTTCTAAGCAAAAATAAATCATCGGCAACCCGAGTCATTTAGCCCGTAGTAATGTCTTAACATCTAATGCCCTAAGGCCAACTGGTTTGGGGGTCATTAACCTAAGGCTTACTACATGGGTTAAAGATGCATTGTCTAAAAAAAAAAAGATAATAACAAAAATGACGATGAATAAATGGCCCCTGCCTAAGAATGTCAGCCTTGATAAAATATTAGAACCGGTATAACTTTTTTTCTGAAAAGTCCCATAATCATGTGTTGACAGAGCACAAAAAGAAGGCTTGTTAATATCTTGACTGAAGGGTACATGAGTCTTTTTAAAAAAATAAAAAAATTGGTTGAGAGTTTGTTTATTTGGATATAATAAAAAAGAGTGCAATAATGACCATTTTGGATGTAAAATTCCATAAATCACTACTAAATAATAACGCTTTAATTGCTAGGGACTCGCAATAAGCTGGCTGAGAGGTGTGATGAACACTTAAATATTTATGTTTAATAAGAGTTAATTCATCATATTGCATTAATAGTATCATTAAATTCCTCAACCTAAGAATATTTGTAGTCTTTGCATCTTTTGAATTAGCTTCATCTTAACTTCAGTTTTTATTACAAGTTCGGTAAAATAAGCATAACTTTCTGTTTATAGATTAGAATGGTGAAAATCTTGACTTATTGAAAATTAGATTAAATTATCTACAAGATTGTATTTCACAAGTATCATGAAATTCGACCTTTTAGTGGACCAAAAATGGGCTGAAAGTGAAATCATTTGTAGTTTCGGTCCAGCTTGACCATGCCTCTGTATTTTGACCATATCTCTTGATATGCATATCCAAATCATATGATCAAGATGTTCTAGAAAGTTGAGAGAAGTATCTACAACTTTTATGAAGACATGATCAAAATTCTAAATATATTTCGATGTTGAAATCGGTGGTCAAAGTCGATGCACATGATGATCCAAATTGTCAACAATATATTTTACAATTATCCTTTGTAATTTGACAAGTTTTCCTCCGAATGTATCTATAAATAAAGGTGCATTATGACCCATTAGGGTATCTTGGCTTGACTGGGATCTCTTAACATTGTGTTTTCTCTATTGTGTTTTGTTCTTTTGATGTTATTAATAAATCATTTTCTTCTTGAAATTTATTTTCTTTCTTGCATAATGTCTTACTAAATTCTCTCCTGCTAAGGTGAAAGGGTGAAACCCTTGATATAAGAACAATGATTTTCTAACCCTTTGATATGTGTTTACTAATCATAATCTTGTGTTGTTTATTTATATGTCTTATATTTATTTTCTTAATCAATCTTGACATCACTCGTAAAGTGGAGGTCTTGATCCATTATAGACAATCTTTGGCACATCAAATACTTGGATCCTTTCTAGGCGTCGTATAGTTCTCCATTACGGACATAAGTCTAGTTAGGAACCCTGATTTATTGTGGACATATGGTGATTGACACATTGGATTCTTGAACCCATTTACAAGAAGTGGTATAAATATTGATAATAAAACAAATATAATTCATATAACTAAAATTGGCTTAAATGACATACCTTTCATTTGATACCCCCTTGATGTGTGGATTCCAATTGAGTTATAATCGGATTGTTTATCCTTATTTAAAATATAAAGGGCGGATCCTCTAACCTTAGCTTTCATTATTATCGTGTTAATTACTTTCACTTGTGTATTTTAAGTATTCTTGTTTATTACCTATGATCTTGCTATTTCATTTCCTATAGTATCTTTTATCACTTATTTCTATGGATGATTTTACTATTTTTTATTTTTGTTTTTATATTTGAATGATCGGTTGTACTGCCAATTAGATTTACTTTTATTTGTTAATATCGTCTTGTTATTTATTTAAATTATAAATCAAATTTCTTATCCTTTAGTTTGAACTGCTAAATCCCCTTCTCATGATCGACCTTAGTTTAGTTTGATTGAGTTTATTACTTCGACACTCGTATACTTAGGAGATAATCCTTTTATGGATGTCTCACTTTCTCTTCTTTGACCATTTCTTCTTATGATAAATTTTTTTTTATCTCTTCTTCCTCTGCTTTATGGGACGCTGGCTCCTCTATTTGTTGCTTGTCAAACCTCCTCAAAGCAGCGGCAACTTCCTCAAAACCGCCATCGATTATTGCCCAAATTTCGGTCACCATCTACACTAGCAGCAACGACTTCGATGACAACCATAATTGCCTTTGCTTTCTCTTCTCTGCCCATTTCTTCTTATGATAATTTTTTTTTTATCTCTTCTTCCTTTGCTTTTTGGGATGTTGTCTCCTCTCTTTGTTGCTCCTCAAATCTCCTCAAAGCAATGACGGCTTCCTTAAAACCACCACCGATTACTGCCCAAATTTCAGTCACCATCTACTCCAGCAGCAATGACTTCAACGACAACCATAACTGCCTTTGCTTTCTCTTTTCTCCCCATTTCTTCTTATGATAAAATTTTTTATTTATTTATGGTAAAGGTCCAATTTTTAATCATGGAATTTTGTTTATTCTTGAATTTACAGGTTGATGAATTTGTATATGAGTTTGAATTAGTTTTGTTGGGGATCACCATTCAAAGGTTTGTGGGTAGATTTTTTTTTTGTTGGTGCAATTGTTGGTATAATAGTTGTCCTTTTTTTTTTTTTTTTAATTTTCCAGTGTTGATGGGGTTTTTGGTTGTTTTGGTGTTTGAAGTGAGTGCAATTTTTGGATTTTTGCTGCTATCATTTTGGTGGTGGATGATTTGTGATTTTTTGTTGATGTCATTTTTTAAACTATTTATTTTCTGGATTTTTGGTTATTTCAGCGTTTGAAGAGTGCAATTTTTGGTGGTTTGGTGGGTTGTGGGGCTTTGGGTGATGTATTGTGTTGATCTTTGGTTTTGTGAAGTTTTTGGTGGTCGATTGTTTGGTTGTAGAGCTTTTGTTGGTTGATTATTAGAGTCAATTTTTTGTGATTGCGTAGGAGGTGAAATTATTTTGTTGATTGTAGAGCTTCTATGACTGTTTACTTGTATTCTCTGATTGTTTTGCTGCTTGTGTTACTTCTCGTTATGTCATTGGCAAAAGGGTAGCAATGGAAAAGGATTCTGCTAGTGTCGGTGAAGAGAAGATTTTGTTTTTTCTTTTAGTTTTTAATTTATGGTTTATTAATGTGAGGTTAATCCCTTATAGTACTTCATGTTTTTAGATTTTGGATACCAATGCAAATTTTGTTTAAACTTTAAATTATCATTCATGTAAGATTACGTTTTTGCCCGTTAGTTGTTTCAGTTAACGTCCAAATTGGAAACTCAAGGGGTAAATTGGAATTTCCAGGGTCAAAGGAGGTGGACTGAGTTTGGCCTAACTTCAAGGGGCAACTTGGAATTGTCCCTTGATATAATGAAAATTAATGACCTTCATCATTAAGAAAACTCACAAGGTCAACAGTCATGTGAACCAATTTCGGATTCTTGCGTCCACTTGCACGATACTGTATAATCTTCACTTCAACTTTATATTAACCAAAATTATATTAGTTTCAATTACTAAAAGATTGTCGTCTAATATACAAAATTTATTATATAAAATTAAGGGTTATTTACTTCAATTGTTTATGTATTAGTGGTAGATGTAGAAAAGTTAATTATTAATTAAGTGTTATTAGGTATCATAGCTAGACAGTGGATTAAAAAGTTAAATATTATATCATTTTTTAAAATATTTTTTCTAATTAAACAGTTATGAAAAAGGGTTTGGGGACTGCATATTAATTATCTAATTAAGTTAAAAGCTAATCTCGAATGGATTGGCCCTAACTTTCCAGGAAAATGGGTTTACAGCTACTCAAATCCGGCAATTTTTCTCAAAGTCAAGTAAGTACTATTTCTTTCCTACTTTCTTCCCTTTAGATGTATTAAATTAAAAGGTAAATGTCATTGACAAACTACCTTCCTGTAAATAAAATATAAATACAAGACAAAATAAATAATAAAATAAAATAACTACTCTTAGTTCTTAAGATTTCTTCTCGGAAAGAGTCATTTTTTTATTGTTTAGGAAAAATTAAAAAAATTTATATTATTTAGAGAAAATAAAAATATCCCAAATTTAAGTACATATCACAAAAATGACCATATCTCTAAAAAATTGTTTGTTATAATTCGCTACCAAGTGTTGAATACTATTGAGTATTATTGAACACTGTTGGATGTTGCCCCATGTACTTTAATATAAGATTTTTTTTAAATTTTCATTATTATTTAATCAAATGTTAAGATATAGGATAAATTGTCGGGTTAGATTATAAGATAATTTGATAGGGTTACACTATAAGTTTGTAATAGAGTAATTATAAATTTATAAGCAAGTATTTAATTATTTATAAATCATGTTGTTAAGAAATGTTATATGTTTGCTGAGCAATATATTGCTCTTGAGTATTACATTTATATTTAAGAAACTAGGGATAAGTTTGGTGCTTATAATATTTAAAACTTTTAAAATATTTGTTTCACTCAAAAAGTTTCTTGCATTTTTCCTAAAATTTAGAGCACCTCCATTGTACTTTAACATTTTTGTTAGTTCTGGAAGTATGAAGTTATGAGTAATCTAATAGTAAACTGTAAAGTAAAATGGCACAGGAGGATTTTACGTGATTCGGTTATAAAACCTATATCCACGGACAGCTTTAGAGCTGCAATTCACTAAGTTTTTATTTGTACAATCTTTAGGATCGTTTACAGTGCTGACTCACTCTCACACACTAACCTAATCTTTGTAAAACAAAAATCTCGCCAAGATCTTAAACTCTAGTAACATTGCCCACTCTCTATCGCTGATAACTTAACAACACACTGTTAAGTAAAACATAACCACATTGGCTAACGCTGAATTACATAAACACTTAATGTTAGCCCTAAGGCTACATGATAATTTTGATGATATCAATACACATTGATTCATCGTGATTTACTAATATGTTTACTTATGTGCAAGAATAAGATTCAATGAAATATTTGTAAAATCAAAAAAAGGCTTATTAAAATGAAGTGTTGAAGCTAAGGAGAAGACTACATGTTAAAGGCACCAAAGTTTAAGAACAAGATTTGATTCAAGGAATATGACACTTGAGTAATGTTCAATCAATTGGTCATATATTTCTCTACAAATGTCTAAATAATGTGATTCTTGAGCCTTTGGAAAGCTTCCTCAATTTATAACATTTCATATGTTTTAAATAAATTCAAATTTCAAGTGTAGGGTTGTCCAAATCATCATGCAATTTGAAAGACAAATGGAAGCAACTGACATGAGCATCGAATACTCTTTTAGACATATCTTGAGCCAGAAAAATCAAAATAACTTGATTCTTGCGGCATTGGAAAGAGGACTTAATGTGGCACATTTCATATGTTTTGAAGAAATTCAAATTTCAAATGAAAGATCGACATAATTGACATGCAATTCGGTGGACTGACATAGAGAAGAAAAATCAACTCACATGAGCACCGAATGGTGTTTTGGCCATATCTTGAGCTACAGATATCCAAATAACTTTATTCTTAATGAGTTGGAAAGCTTATTCAAATATACAGATCTTTTATGTTTTGCATATTTTCAAATTTCAAACGAAACATTGACGAAAATGGTAGACAAGATTACGGTTTTTATAGTGGGTAGAAAATTTGGAGTTAGTGTCTTCACTTGATTAAGTTCTTCCCATTTGCCTATAAAAGGAGCCCTTCTCCCATGCATTCAGCAAGAGTAAGAGAAGCATTTATCAAGCAAAAAACAAGAGAAATATCAAGTCTAGAGAGCTTTTATATTCTTTATCTACTCTTTGAAGAGAGTTGTACTTTTGTTGTAAAAATTATCTTTGTTCTTGTATTGTGGTGAGAGTGAGATATTCTTGTAAAGGATAATAGTTATCCTTGAGAGAACTCTTGTTGTGTGTTATCAAGAGTTGAAGAAAGTTTTCTTGGTGAGGTTGTTCATCAAGAAGAACTCTTGGTGTGGTGTTATCAAGGGTTGAAGAAAGTTGCCTTGGTGAGGTTGTTCATCAAGAAGAACTCTTGGTGTGGTGTTATCAAGAGTTGAAGGAAGTTGCCTTGGTGAGGTTGTTCATCAAGAAGAACTCTTGGTGTGGTGTTATCAAGAGTTGAAGGAAGTTGCCTTGGTGAGGTTGTTCATCAAGAAGAACTCTTGGTGTGGTGTTATCAAGAGTTGGAAGAAAAAGTCTTGGTGAGGTTGTTCATCAAGCAAGTTGTAAAAGATTGTCTACAACTTAGTGGAAAGCTTAGCTCGTGGAGCTAGGAGCCCGTGGACGTAGGCAAGGTTTGCCGAACCACGTAAATTGAGTTTGCACTCTCTCTATCCCTTTCCTCTTTACATTTACTTGCACTTGTGATTCTTCATCATTATTATTCTTTTGATTGAATCTTTGATAAATTCTAATTTCATCTTCTTCACCTTTATTCTCAAAGAAAGAGTGAATTAATTTTGATCTTTCAAGAAAAGTTTTCTAAATCCGTTTTGATAAATAAAAACCAATTCACCCCCCCTCTTAGGTTGCCATACCTGGGTCAACAAGTGGTATCAGAGCAAGGTTGCTCAATTTTTTAAATCTTAATCGATTTTTGAGCTATGGCAACTTTTAATTCAACTTCATATGTTGAGGGATTTTCTATCTCTAGACCTCCATTTTTTAATGGAAGTGATTACTCTTATTGGAAAACTAGAATGAGTATTTTCTTGAAATCTTTTGATTATGATTTGTGGTCTATTGTTTTGGAAGGATCTTTTGTTCCTACCAAAATTGAAAATGGGGAAAGCATGCTTAAAGAACCTAAAGAGTTTAGTGAAGATGATAAAAAGAAATTGAGTTTGAATGCTAAAGCTATGAATGTGTTATATTGTACTCTAGATAGAAATGAGTTTAATAGAATATCTACTTGTTCTATGGCACAAGAAATATTACATACACTTGAAGTAATGCATGAAGGAACTAATCAAGTTGAAGAATCTAAAATTAGTTTGCTAGTTCATAGTTATGAGCTTTTTAAGATGAAACCGGATGAATCAATTTCTGAAATGTTTGCTAGATTTATGGATATTGTCAATGGTTTAAAATCTCTTGATAAATCTTATTCTAATGTTGAAATGGTGAGAAAGATTCTTAGGTGTTTACCAAAATCTTGGGAGCTTCAAGAAGCAAAGGACCTCACCTAACTACCATTAGAAGAACTTATAGGTTCTCTCATGACTCATGAAATCACCTTGAAGGAGAATGAAGAAGATTGCGAAATGATAAACATGTGCTTCATGGCTTTAAGAGAAGATGAGGTAAGTACTCTAAACTATGATCATAATCTTTCATATGATGAATTACTTGAAGCATTCCAAAATTTACATGTGCAAGTTGATAAACAAAATTCAAAAGTCAATGCTTTCAAAAAGAAGTCAAAAATCATGTTAACACAATTAGAAGAGTTCTTAGAAACAAATGAAAGTTTAGAAAATGAAAATGAAATTTTAAGGCAAAAAGATTTTGAAAGTTTAGAAAATCAAATACATTTATTAAAAACTGGAAATGAGATTTTAAAACAAAAGGATTTTGATAAATTGGAGAAAGAAAATGCTATTTTGAAAAAGGAAAATAATGATTTGAGAAATATTGTTGATAGTTTTACAAAAAACACAAAAAATTTGAACTCTATGTTACAAAACCAAAGGTGTGTTTTTGATAAAAGAGGCTTAGGATATAAAATTCATAAAAATCAAAAGTATTTTAAAAACTATTTTGTTCATGCATCTTCTAGAAATAATCCTAATCATTCATGTACTTATTATGAAAGAAAAGGACACAAAGTACATTCTTGTTATATTAAGAGAAATCCTAATTTGAAACAAATATGGGTTCCAAAAAGTACTATAACTAACCCCCAAGGACCTAAGAACATTTGGGTACCAAAAAGTCGCTCTTTGAGTATTGATTGTAGAAACAAAGGAGTGACAAACACAAGTGGTACTTAGATAGCGGATGCTCAAGGCATATGACCGGAGATGCCTCCAAGTTCTCAAGATTAATCATGAAGAAAGGAGGATATGTGACCTTCGGTGATAATGCCAAAAGAAGGGTAATCGGACATGGTGATATTGGTAACCCTTCTTCACCTCTTATTAAAGATGTTTTGCTTGTTCATGGTTTAAAACATGATTTGATTAGCATTAGTCAATTGTGTGATAAGGGATATTTTGTTATTTTTTAGCCTAATAGATGTGTGATTAAGGATGTTAGTAAAAATAAGACATTATTTGTTGGTAATAGATGTGGTAATATTTATACAATTGATATTGATGTTAATGATCATGTAGAAAATTGTTTCATTGTTAATCATGATGCTTGGTTATGGCATAGAAGTTAAGTCATGCTAGCATGGACACAATTTCAAAAATTTCTAAAAATGATTTAGTTGATGCTCTTCCAAAAATAAAATTTGAAAAGGATAAGATTTGTGATGCTTGTCAATTTGGAAAACAAGTGAGAACTTCTTTTAAACAAAAGAAATTTATTTCAACAAATAAACCTCTACAATTACTTCATTTGGATTTATTTGGACCATCAAGAACTCAAAGCCTTGGTGGAAAGTATTATGTTTTTGTTATTGTGGATGATTATTCAAGATTCACTTGGGTGTTATTCTTGAAAACTAAAAATGAGGTCATACAAGCTTTTTCAAAATTTATAAAAAGAGTCCAAAATCAAAAAGGGTATTCTATTGTGTCCATTAGGAGTGATCATGGTGGTGAAGTAAACAATATTGCATTTGAAAATCTTTGTGATGAAAATGGTTTTGAACATAATTTTTCCTCACCTAGAACTCCACAACAAAATGGTGGTGTTGAGAGGAAAAATAGGACTATCCAAGAAATGGCTAGGACCATGTTACTTGAAAATAATTTGCCAAAATATTTTTGGGCCGAAGCCGTTAATACCGCATGCTTTATAATCAATAGAGTCCATATTAGAGCTTTAATAAAGAAAACTCCTTATGAACTTTGGAAAGGAAGAAAACCTAACATTGGATTTTTTAAAGTTTTTGGATGTAAATGTTTTATTTTAAACACCAAGGATAACGTTGGAAAATTTGATGCAAAAGCCGATGTTGGAATTTTTGCTGGCTACTCCAACCATAGTAAAGCATATAGAGTTTTTAACAAAAAGACTCTGACTATTGAAGAACCTATGCATGTTGAATTTGATGAAACTAATGTTATTTCTTCAAAGAATTTAGATGATGATATTGTTGAGGTAGAAAGGCAAATCAAGGAATCAAGGCTTGATGAAAAGAGCCAAGATGAATTACAACTTCAACAAGAAAAGCTTGAGGAAGTAAATGATTCTTCCCAAGAATTACCAAAGGAATGGAGGTATGCAAAAGCTCACCCTAAAGATCTCATTATTGGTGAACCATCACAAGGTATGAAAACTAGATCTTCTTTTAAGCACTTTTGTAATCATTTTGCATTTGTCTCTCAATTTGAACCAAAATCTTTTAAAGAAGCCAAAAATGACGAAAGTTGGATTTTGGCTATGCAAGAACAATTAAACCAATTTGAGAGAAATAAAGTTTGGGAATTAGTCCCTAGACCCAAATATGACTAAACCCCTTAATCAAGATAGATTTTGCATAATTAGATGAGAATTAGGCATGTTGGATATATCTTAATTTTGCTTTTATATGATTATCTTTGAATGGTAGCATATGTTAAGGGGGAGAATATATTTAGAAGGAGTAGTTAATTTGATTATATATTTTTGATGATAACAAAAGGGGGAGAAATTGTTGGATTGCTTATATTCATAACATGGACTGCTTATATTCATAACAAGTGCCATTTTTTTATTTATTCTTGATTTTATTTTCATTCTTGATTTTAGATATTATTTGAAAGCAATCAATGGTTTGTCATCATCAAAAAAAGGGAGATTGTTAGCCCTAAGGCTACATGATAATTTTGATGATAACAATATACATTGATTCATTGTGATTTACTAATATGTTTACTTATGTGCAAGAATAAGATTCAATAAAATATTTGTAAAATCAAGAAAAGGCTTATTAAAATGAAGTGTTGAAGTTAAGGAGAAGACTACATGTTAAAGGCACAAAAGTTTAAGAACAAGGTTTGATTCAAGGAATGTGATACATGAGTAATGTTCAATCAATTGGTAATATATTTCTCTACAAATGTCCAAATAATGTGATTCTTAAGCCTTTGGAAAGCTTATTCAATTTATAACATTTCATATGTTTTAAAGAAATTCAAATTTCAAGTATAAAGTTGTCCAAATCATCATGCAAGTTGAAAGACAAATGGAAGCAGCTGACATGAGCACTGAATACTCTTTTGGACATATCTTGAGCTAGAAAAATCAAAATAACTTGATTCTTATGGCATTGAAACTAGGACTTAATGAGGCACATTTCATATGTTTTGAAGAAATTCAAATTTCAAATGGAAGGCCAACATGCAATTCGGTGGACTGACACAAAGAAGAAAAATCAACTCACATGAGCACCGAATGGTTTTTTGGCCATATCTTGAGCTACAGATATCCAAATGACTTTATTATTAATGCTTTGGAAAGCTTATTCAAATATGTAGATCTTTTATGTTTTGCATATTTCCAAATTGCAAACGGAACATTGACAAAAATGACAGATAAGATTACGGTTTTTATGGTGGGCAGAAAATTTGGAGTTAGTGTCTTCACTTGATTAAGTTCTTCCCATTTGCCTATAAAAGGAGCCCTTCTCCCATGCATTCAGCAAGAGCAAGAGAAGTATTTATCAAGCAAAAAACAAGAGAAATATCAAGTCTAGAGAGCTTTTATATTCTTTATCTACTATTTGAAGAGAGTTGTACTTTTGTTGTAAAAATTATCCTTGTTCTTGTATTATGGTGAGAGTGAGATATTCTTGTAAAGGATAATAGTTATCCTTGAGAGAACTCTTGTTGTCTGTTATCAAGAGTTGAAGGAAGTTTCCTTGGTGAGGTTGTTCATCAAGAAGAACTCTTGGTGTGGTGTTATCAAGGGTTGAAGGAAGTTGCCTTGGTGAGGTTGTTCATCAAGAAGAACTCTTGGTGTGGTGTTATCAAGAGTTGAAGGAAGTTGCCTTGGTGAGGTTGTTCATCAAGAAGAACTCTTGGTGTGGTGTTATCAAGAGTTGAAGGAAGTTGCCTTGGTGAGGTTGTTCATCAAGAAGAACTCTTGGTGTGGTGTTATCAAGAGTTGAAAGAAAAAGTCTTGGTGAGGTTGTTCATCAAGCAAGTTGTAAAGAATTTTACAACTTAGTGGAAAGCCTAGCTTGTGGAGCTAGGAGCTTGTGGACGTAGGCAAGGTTTGCCGAACTGCGTAAATTGAGTTTGCACTCTCTCTATCCATTTTCTCTTTACATTTACTTGCACTTGTGATTGTTCATCATTATTATTCTTTTGATTGAATCTTTGATAAATTCTAATTTCATCTTCTTCACCTTTATTCTCAAAGAAAGAGTGAACTAATTTTGATCTTTCAAGAAAAGTTTTCTAAATCCGTTTTGATAAATAAAAACCAATTCACCCCCCCTTTTGGGTTGCCATACCTGGGTCAACACTTAACTTGTAAGTTCTCTCAAGTGTATACTTACTCAGACAGACCTAATAAAAAATTCATGCACGATTACAACTTCTCATACATGAATAAAACACTCAAAAAGAAAATCAAAGAAGCATTCCAATTTGTGTTGAAGCTCTCCTCTTAATTTTTGGAATGCCGTGACATACACGCCATCAACATCCATATGTTATGTAAACATAACATTATATATATAATGGGATGCCCGAATGTAATCCTGTAAAAATCTTAATCAAACTCAAATTAGAATAAAGACTAATACAATAGGAAGTGATATAAGTATCTCCTAAATGAAATAGGACACAAATAAATATACTCCTATTTTAACTAGGATACATCAAATAATGTCCTAATCTAAAGAGATATTTATTATGAATCAAATACTTCCTAAATTATACTTCTAGAAATAGTAAAATAAGAAACAATATAATATTATAGTTTTATCATAAGTTGGTCCCAAATAATCATGTGCATGGGACATGCAAGTGTGTCACATGTTGACACCAACAATCTCCCCCTTTGGGCAACTTGTGATGAAAACACTGAATTATTTTTTATTAAAGAATACCACACAAAGATAAGTCCAAAATAACTATAAGCAATCATGATCTATCAAACAGAATATGACACTTAAAAATAACAATTGTGCAGTTACAAATCACATAATAGAAAGATGTTCTGAATGTGCATTTCCTGCAAAACAAAACAAAGTGAAGTTGACAATCTTGTCAAACAACACTGCAACCAAATCATGATCTAAACAAATAACAAAATGTGATAAAAAACATCAATCAAAGAAAATAGGCAGGTAATAACACAAAACACAATAAAGTATTAAGTTAAAAAATAACAAAGTATAGAATAGTTCTAATGCACAGGTAAAGAATCCCCACTCCCCCTTACTTGCTAGTCTTGAAGTGAAGGAGAAGAAAAAAAAAAAGAAAAATCAAAAACAAAAAAATATAAAAAACAGACAGAACCAAGAATTATTAGAAAAATAGAGAGTTATCGGAAACTACTACCAATCTCCCCATTGATTTCAGAACAAGTTCCAAAAAAAATTTAACGAAGTCAGGGAGACTTACAAACAAGAGGGGAAGACGAACTGCCACGTCGCTTTTTGAATCGTCTAGCCTTTACTTTGAACTTTTTTCCAGTAGTGGTGGGTGTAGGCTATGCAGAAGCCGCAGGAGTTGGCTGTGTTTCAATTGTATCAGTTGAAGTAGTAGTGACCTCTGCCACAATCTTGCAGATTTCCTTATCAGGTTTGTCAGCACTGGCTTCTGTTCGCTGTGACTCAGCAATAGGTTGTTGTAGATCCACAAGTGATTCTGCTGCAAGCTGAGGTGGGAGTGTTGTGGCTGGTTCTGTTATGTCTGCTTCAGGAATGGGCTTCTATATGTGTTCTACACTTGGTGTGGTTTCTACTATATGTGGAGGTGACTGTAGTAGAGGTGGAGAGGCATGTTGTGCTGCTTTAGGGACTGGTGCAATATCAGGTTCTGCTTCAGCAGGTGGTGAAAGCAATGTCATTTCGGGTTTGACTTGAGTTGGTTCATCTGATAAGAACTCATCCCTTAGTTCTAGGACTGCTGTTTCCATTTTCTTATTCTTCTTGTCAGACTTTTTCTTCACTACTTTAACCTTCTTCTTGCCTTCAAATTAGTTCCCTTAGCTTTCTTCTTGGATTTCTTTTTCTTCATCTTCGTTGCTACTGTCATGTCAGGCTCAACAGTTGGTTGTTCATCTTGATCCTCTATAGGCATTTGCTCAGTTGCCTCGCGCATTTGCTCATTAGTCTCTGGCATTTGCTTAGTAGATTGCTCATGTACCACATCTTTAGTTTCCATAGGTTATGGTTTTTCTGCTACAACAGATTGTCCTACAAGTATTTCCTCCAAAATAGACTGCTTGGCTTTGATGTCCTTAAGATCTTGCACTATATCAATCAGAACAGAATTGATCAAAGCAAGCTGTTTTTCCACATTGCTCATTGGATTACTGCGGATCGTCTTGGTTTTGGTTCAGGTACAGGCAGATCAGTTTTATCATGCAATCGATGCAGAAATCCTTTTGTGATAGACTTAGGCAAAATTTCAGTGTGTTCTTTGGGGCTCCTGGGAATACCATTTTGAGCTAAAATACCTTAAATTAAACAAAGAAATACTATAGGTGTGCAAATTAAACCAATCTGACCAGACCAGATCGGGTTGGTTGGGTTTTTCAGATTTTAATCGGTTTGTATTTTTAAAATAATGCGAATTCAGATTACAAAAATCAGGTTTTAATATGATTGGGTTGTAATCAGGCTTTTGTATTGTGACCCGATAAAACCCGGCTTGATCTATATTTATTTTAAATATAAAAATAGTGCCACTGATAGATGTTTATTTATGTATCATTTTATATCAATTCATCTATGTTTCTTTGCTATAATCCTTGGTATTTTTATGTATTTGTGTGGTTTTGATGTTTGTAGGAGTTTTGGTGGAACTTGCACCAAAGTGAAGTAAAACCCTTCATTTTCACCTCTGCTAGTCAACCATCTTCTCGGATTTAATTGTATTGATCTACAATGAACCCGATGACATATCATATACCGTTGAAAAGCTCTCGAAGTCTACTTTTTGGAGAAATTTACGGTTTATGAATCCATTCAGTGTACCAAAAGTTATAATCAAAAAAGTGTGAGAAGTGTAGAAATGTAATTCCACAAATCACTGTAGCATGTATAATACGGGACACTGTAGCAGGTTACTGTAGCAGAGTATATAAACACATTTTAGGGTTTTATTTGAATAACTTGAAGGGGGGAGAACGTGTTGGAGGCATCATTTCTGGATTTC
Source organism: Boswellia sacra (assembly GCA_013180625.2). Taxonomy (NCBI): domain Eukaryota; kingdom Viridiplantae; phylum Streptophyta; class Magnoliopsida; order Sapindales; family Burseraceae; genus Boswellia; species Boswellia sacra. Next base: position 25,437 of record SNVD02013110.1, read on the forward strand.
TCTTATCCCTTGGAGTTCTTGAAGGAGAAAGAAGGTTTGGAAAGAGGAATAACTACAATCCTAAGGAGATTCATAGGAGATTTGCAAAGGATTTGCTAAGTTTTTCTTTTCCTTTTCAATTCTGGAATTTCTTTGTATTGTATTTATGTTATGTTTAAACATGTGTAACTCAATCTGAATTGGTTGAGGGTGATTTCAAAGCCCTTGATATGGTTTTTGTGAGTTGATTGTGCAAGAAATTGTTAACCAATTCTCTAATTAAAGTTGCTTGTATTCTCCCATATTTAATGCTTATGATTGCTTGCTGATTGTATGTGGGTGGCCAACTGAATATAATCTGGATATTGTCTATTGCTAGACTAGAAATCTTGATCCGTAATTGTCTTGAATTTCTAATCATTGTAGCAAAATTGTGATCAGAGATTGCAATTGGAGAATATAACCTAAGTTAAATAATCCGAGCTTGTGTGTTTATTGCTTAGATCAACCTGTCTTTCTTTTCATAATGCATCCATTGAATTAAATTTAGAGAGCTTGTTCTAGGTTATTTAATGGATAGAGATTAAAGAAAGAGCCTGTTTTATTTAACAACAAAGTAAGGAAAGATTGTGGTAGCAGAGCTTATTGTTATCTACGGTTGATAATTTCAATGGTATAATTAGATGACAATTCTACAATTAATTCGCAAATCCATATCTTGTGGCAGAGAATGATCCCTTAACCAGATTTCCGCCAGTGATTAATTCTCACTTCAATTAAGTTAGCATTGTGTTATTCTTTACTTGCATTAATATTTCATCTAGTTAATCAATCAACAAAAACCCCCCGTTTATTCTGTTTTTACTGTAAAATAACACATTCAATTAGAATCAATCCTCGTGGGAATGATATCTTACTTATCACTTTATAACTTGTGCGACTAGTATACTTGCTAGTTTCGAACGCATCAACCACATGCCATCGTATTATTAAGGAAAACCAAATACTAATGTGAATGTCACCGCAATAGATTAGTCATATAAATTCAATATTTTGTAAACCCTACACCTAATTGAAAATCATTCCTAAATCCAACTCCAAATCTCAAGTCTGCGGCTCTTCCTCCAGCCCCGCCATGCCACAACTCTCCTCCATCGTCAGGGGCCATTGTCGTTTTCTCTTGTCCAGTCTCCTTTAACCTCTCAATCCTCTATTGCAGTCACCTCCACTCTACCGTCTTTGTCACGCAGCTCATGCTTGTAGCCTGTATCCAATCCACCCTCTGTCACAGCCACCTTCACCGCCAACAGACCTCCTGTCTGGCTCTCGTGGTAAGTTTTCCTCTCCTCACCGTCTCTAAACCTTTGAATCTATTTATGTGTTCTCCCTGCTTAATTTCTTCATGAGCAATTGCTTATTTGCTTTGCTTTATACTTGTGGTGAGACTTAAAAGCCAGCTGTAGTAATTAGTTTTGGTTGTGGACTCATGGAACAAAATCAAAATAAAATATTATAAAATTGATCTTTTATGGAAACAGATTTCATATTTTAAGTAGAAAATGTTGTCATATGATTCTTCCGATTTTATAATCTGTTTCATCTTACCCTATTATTTGACACTCAAATTAATTAATATTTTAGTTGAGGTACTTTATGCCGAATACATAATTAATTAACATAATTAAGAGCCTTTCGATTGAGATCCTACTACACCGATACCATAAAACACACTAGAAATTCCAACCACCAAATAAACAAATTAGGAATTCGTATATCATAATATCTCTTTTTTTAAAGAAAATAATCAATATGAATGGTGATTACATATTTTAATATTTTTTTCATTTAACTAATTCCACTTTTAACGATGAATAATACACTATTCTATAGAAGTTGTTAAATATATTGATAGAGAACTCATTAAATGTATGAAGCTAATGGGTAACGATAGTCTACTAAAAATGTGCACTTATCAATTCAATAGATAGTATGTTTTATAACTTTTCAACAACTTAAATAGAAGAGTTTTTTTTTTTTTTTTTTTAAGAATTAAACTTCGATTAAATAATAATAAAAATTATTAAAAATCAAAGTAACACCTTAACTCTTATTACTAGTGATTCTTTTTTTGAAAGAATTAAACATTAAAATTCTACCATTATAACACGAATATATATGTATATTTATTGGACACGTGTCACGTCAAATGACAAGCAAAACTACTAAAATTGGCTGGGGCTGGATGTTGTCTCAGACATGATTGTACCTTTCCGCAATTTTTAAGTAATTAAGAGAAATAAAATGGTTTATTTAATTAATATACTGGTCCAGGATCAATTTTAGCCCCAAAATCAATAATATATATATGGCTTGGGTTGGGTTGGTTTAAAATATATATATTTGTTTATATGATGGTTAGTTTTTTTTTTAATTTCTTTTATTATATTTTTATATAGTACTTTGTGTGGTTATGACTTTTAAAATTAACAAGCTAATATATATTGTTTGGGTTATTGTTTTTTCAAGTATTATGACTTCTAAGTCTAGGACACCCCTAAAGCTAAAGAAGTGACTTCTAATCTTGGGCCTAAATACATTAAAGGCTTTAAAAATTTTGAATTTATGTTAATAAGCCTCATTTTGTATATAATATTACTCTATTACGTGAATGGGCCCTATTTTGTATATAATACAAATTTTAAACAATATATGGGCCTAATAGAAATATTAATAAATGATTGAAGAAAACAATAAAATTGGATTTAGTCTAACCCGATTAACTTGAAAAATCTGACCCGACTTGGGATAATGAGTTATTTGTCAAGTTCATGTTTTGAAAAACCCAACCTTGGGTTCAATTTTCACAACCCAATATATCATCGGGTTGAGTCAGGTTCGACAAAACTTGACCCGACCCATGTCCACTCCTAGGAAATACAAGCAAATGGTAATCGAATTTATATGGTGTAATCTGAACAAGCATCCTATAAATCTATAAACCTAGATTAATGGGTTTATTTGTGCCTAAACATAACATAAATTTCACTTTGTCTCCCTTGACCTGGTTCTGGTGTGAAGAGGGAAACCAATCAAACTGAGCAATTTTATGCAGAACCCTATACTTCTTTCTAAGGTATTGTTGATCCATGCCATCTCTCTGATTCCAAACTATATCCTCTCGACTAGTTAATTCCTTAAGCACAATTGCCATATCAAAATTTTCTTCAACAGAGTGCAAACTACCTATTGGTATATCAAAGAATGTGTTGATGACATTCGGTAAAAATTTCACAAACTTTCCTCTACAATATACTTTGTGATAATGATAGCGCTTTGGGTCATCAATAGAAGCAGTGATATTTGCATAAAATTCTTGAATTAAAGACTTAACAGGGGGTAGGAAGTTGTTTACTGTTCGAGTTCAGTAAATAGACTCAAGAAGTTCACTCAAACCATACTTGTTAAAGTCGGTCAACTTCACTAGCCTTTCTATCTACAATTTCTTCTTTGATGTATATTTCAAGAAATTATGCTTAACATCTGCTGGGAGAAACTTGTTGAACTTTGGCTTGACTTTGTCTTTCATTTGCTTGACAAGAATTGACTCATCTTCACTCATTGCGGGATCAATCAGGATTTCTGCATGCTGTTGTTGAGACTAGGACTACTGAGAGCTATCGCTACTATTGTGACTAGAGTCGTGTTGAGAAGATGATGTACTGGTGGTCTTTGAGGGTTCAGAAGATGTTGCCATTGCTAGGTTTTGAGAGCTGCAAGATTTTCTCAGAATAGAGATAAGCGAGAAGAGAGGGAATAGAGACACAGTTGATCGATTATGATACGAACAAAGAGAGCCCTAACTATGTTTGTGATATACTTGGGAAGAAACTAAATTTTAATACAAGTTTGTTTCCCATAAATTTTAAATTTAAATCCCTTTCCAAAACCACTTAGTAAATATCGTTAAAAGAAGCCTTATAAGAAGATATTTGGATTCAAGTAATGCAAGATGAACTTAATCAGTTTAAAAGGAATGAAGTATGGGAATTAATCCCTAGGCCAGTAAATGCAAATGTCATTGGAACTAAATGGATATTCAAAAATAAAATTGTTGAAAGTGGTCAAGTAGTAAGAAATAAGGCTAGGCTAGAAGCACAATGTTACACACAAGTAAAAGGCATAGACTTTGATGAAACCTTTGCACTAATAGCTAGACTTGAGTCAATCAGATTACTACTTGCAATTGCTTGTTTGCTTCATTTTAAGTTGTACCAAATGGATGTTAAAATTAACCTTTTAAATGGCTATCTCAATGAAGAAGTTTTTGTTGAACAGCCTAAGGGTTTTGAAGATCCTGAACATCCTGATTTTGTGTACAAATTGCATAAAGCTTTGTATGGGTTGAAACAAGCTCCTAGGGCTTGGTATGAAAGGTTGACAAACTTTTTGATCAACAGAGGTTATAGTAAAGGCAAAAATGATAAGACTTTGTTTATCAAACATGGATCTAACTATTTTATTGTTGCTCAAATATATGTAGATGACATTCTGTTTAGATCAACTAACAAAAGCAAAACTAATAAGTTTGTTAAGTTGATGTAGGAAGAGTTTAAGATGAGTATGGTAGGGGAATTAAATTTATTTCTTGAATTACAGGTTAAACAAATGAATGATGGGATATTCATATCTTAATCAAAATATGCTAAAAATCTTGTAAAGAAATTTGGGCTTGAGAATACAAAACCTATGAAAAATCCTATCGGTACTAACCTTAAACTTTCAAAAGACAATGCATAAAAAGAGGTTGATGCAAGTTTATATAGAAGCATCATTGGCAGTTTGTTATACCTCACAGCAAGTAGACCAAATTTGTGTTTTAGTGTAGGACTTTGTGTAAGATTTCAAGCAAATCTCAAAGAATCACAGCAGCTAAAAGAATAATCAAGTATGTACATGGAACCCATGATTATGGTATATGGTTTTCTAAAGATACAAATGATTATCTTGCAAGGTTTAGTGATGCTGACTGGGCAGGAAATGCAGATGACAGAAAAAAACATCAGGAGGATGTTTTTATTTTGGTACTAACTTAGTTTCTTGGCACAACAAAAATAGAATTCTATTTCTTTGTCTACTGCTGAAGTTGAATACATAGCAGCAGGAAATTATTGCACACATCTACTTTGGATGAAGCAAATGTTGAGTGATTATGGTATTGAACAAAAACCTATAACTGTGTTTTGTGATAATACTAGTGCTATAAATATTTCCAAAAATCCTGTTCAGCATTGTAGAACAAAACATATTGATATAAGATACCATTTTATAAGGGAACTTATAGGGTCTAAGATGATACACATTGAACACATCTCCACTGATAAACAATTAGTTGACTTATTCACTAAGGCATTGGATACAACAAGATTTGAGAATCTAAGAAGGATTTAGACATTTGTTAGTTTTCTGAGTAAGCATTGCTTGTTGTTATGTTAATTATATCTGCAATATCCTAAGTTTTCTTCTAATTAAGCATGTGTGAGCTGTAATATAAAATTGTGTGAATGTTAAGATACTGGTTTAAAATGAAAAATACAGAGAGGGCTACCAATATTTTATGTGTGAAAGCCATCATTAAGAGTAACCTCAGGATATCTAAGAAATATGTTGAGATCGCCCACTCAAGTGAAAAGGGCTACCTCTATATTATGTGAAAGCTACTGTATTTATAATCCAATGTGATTAATTCTTAATATGTCAAAATAATATTTTTAACAACTCAATTGATTGAAAAATAAAAGAGAACATCTTTCATATGAAGATAATAAACAGCTCGAAATATGCTTCTTTAGAATGATTCGTATGATGTTCAATTATTGTTGTTATGTTAAATTTAACTGTTTTCTGTCATATTTTTCATATCATACGATGCTCTTTATGCCTATCTGAAATTTAACTTATCTTGTGTGTCTATGTGTCAAAATGCCATGTCAGCTTTATTGAATTAAGGGGGAGAAACTTCAGTGGCGAGAATCCTAACTCTATTAATATTGCTTATTTTAATGGAAATCAAATTTTGAATTCTTATTCATTAATGATATTTATTACGTTGTTTTGGAAAAGGATTTAAAATTAAATTTTGTGGGAAACAAAAATCTATTAAATCAGCCAAGTATATCACGAAAATAGTTAGGATATTTTCTGTTCATACCATACTCAATCAATAGTTTCTCCACTCTCTCTCGTCTTGCTTCCCTCTGTTCTGAGAAACTTTTGTAGTCTTGAAACCCTAATAATGGCAACAATTTCTGATTCTTCAAAGACCAACAGTTTCTCATCTTCTCAAAGCGACTCTGGTTACAACAGTAGCGACAGTGTCTAGTCGTCTCATTCGCAACAACCTCATGCAGAGATCCCAATTGATCCTGCTATGAGTGAAGACGAGTTGATTCCAGTTAGGAAGATGAAAGACAAGGTGAAACCAAAGTTTAACAAATTCCTCACAGCAGTCATTAAGCAGAAATTCTTGAAGTATACGTTAAAGAGGAACTTGTAGATGAAAAGGCCAGTGAAGCTAACCGACTTCAACAACTATGGTTTAAGTGTGCTTCTTGAGTCTATATATTGGACTTGATCAGTAAACAACTTCCTACCCCCTGTGAAGTCTTTAATTCAAGAGTTCTATGCAAATATCACTACTTCCATTGATGATCCAAAAAGCTATCATTATCACAAATTATATTGTAGAGGAAAGTTTGTCAAATCTCACTGAATTTCATAAACATGTTCTGTGATATACCAATAGGTAGTTTGTACTCTTTAGATGAAAATTTTGATACGGTAGTCGTGATTAAGGAGTTGACTGGCAGAGGGGACATAGATTGGATCTGAGAAATGACATTGACTAGCAATATCTCAAAAATAAGTATAGGGTGCTGCATAAAATTGCACAATTTAACTTGTTTCTCTCATCACACCAAAACCAAGTCCAGGAAGATAGAGTGAAGTTTTTGTTCTGTTTAGGCACCAATAGACCTATTAATTTTGGTTTCTTGGTTTATAGAATGATTGTTCAGATTGCACCATATAAATCTGACTACCATTTGCTTGTTTTTCCTTGTTTAATTCAAGGTACTTTAGCACAAAATGGTATTCCCATCAGCCCCAAAGAATACACAGAAATTTTGTCTAAATCCATCACAAAAGGATTTCTGCATCGCTTGTATGATAAATCTGATCTGCAAGCACCTGAACCTAAACCAAGGAGAGTCCAGAAAAATCCCATGAGCAATGTAGAAGAACAACTTGCTTTGGTCAATTCTATCTTGACTAATATTGTGCAGGATGACATCAAAGCAACACAGTCTATTTTGGAGGCAAAGCTTACAGGACAATTTGGTACTGCAGAAGAACCACAACCCATGGAAACTGAAAATGTGGTTCTTGAGCAGTTTGTTGAGCACATGCTAGAGACTGTGCACTATTGCCTAAAGCAGCTGAGCCAATACCTGCAGAATATCAAGCTGAACAACCTGCTGTTGAGATAGCTATAACAACATAAGAGAAGAAGAAAAAGAAATTCAAGAAGATAGCAAAGGGAATTGAGTTGAAGAGAAAGAAGAAGGTTAAAGTGGTGAAGAAAACATCTGATAAGAGGAAGAAGAAAATTGAATCAACAGCACCAGAACTGAGGGATGAGTCATTGTCAGATGAACCAACACAAGCAGAACCTGAAATGACATTGCCTTCACCACACGCTGAGGCAGAACCTGATGTTTCTCCAATCCTTAGAATAGAACATTATGACTCTACACCATTACCACAGTCATCCCTACATGAAGCCACAACCACACCACATGCAGAACACACTTAAGAACCCCTTCCGGCAACAGACACCTGCACCAGCCATAGCACTACCATCTACACTTGCAGTAAGAACACTGGTACCTTCATAACACCCTGTTATTGAGTTGCAGACAACAGAAACCAGTGCTGAATGCCTTGATAAGGAAATTAGCAAGATTGTGACCGAAGTCACTGCCATTTCATCGGAGACAATTGAAGCACAGCCCGCTCCTGTGCCCACTAAATAGCCTACACCCACTACTACTAGCAAAAGGTACAAAATGAAGGCTGGAAGGTTCAAGAAGCACTCTGGCAGTTCTTCTTCCCCACCTATTCGCAAGTCTCCATGACTGCGTTAGCTTTGGCAACTTGTCCTGAAATCAATGGGGAGAAGGAGTTTCTGATATAACTCTATTTTCTGTTACAACTATTTTTCTGTTTATTCAATTTTCTGTTCTATTTTGATTTTGATTTAATACTGCTAATTCTAATTCTGTTTGATATTTTGTTGGTTCTTCTTCTCAAAGGCAGTATGTAAGAAGTAAGGGGGAGTAATGACTTTTAATGTTTTGTATGCATTCGAACTATTTTCTTGCTTTGTGTTTTTTATCTTATTTCTTTACTGTGTTCTGTGTTATTCTCTGCCTATTGTTTTTGTTATTTGCTCTGATCATGATTTGGTTGAAGTGTTGTTTGACAAGTCTGTCAACTTCACTTTATGTTATTTTGCAGGATACCTTATTTTGTTATGTGCTTTGTAATTGCATATTATTGTTATTTGCTTAAGCCTGATATTTCTGTTTACTAGATCATGATTGCTTATAGTTATGTCTGACTTATCTCTGCGTAATTTTTCTTTGATCAGAAATAGTGTAGTGTTTTCATCACAAGTTGCCAAAAGGGGGAGATTGTTGGTGTCAACGTGTGACACAATTACATGTGTCATGCACATGATAATTTTGATCAACTTGTGATAAAACAAGAATATTATATTGTTTATTATTTTACTGTTTTTAGAAGTATATTTAAGGAAGTATTTGATTCATAATAAAAATCCTCTTAGATTAGGACATTATTTAATGTATCATAGTGAAAATAGGAGAATATTTATTTGTGTCCTAATTCCTTTAGGAGTTATTTTTATCACTTTCTATTATATTAGTCCTTATCCTAATAAGAGTTTGATTAGGATTTTTGCAGGATTTTAAGGAGATTTCAATCAGGCATACAAATATATATATAATGTTATGTTTGCATAACATATATATGTTGGTTGAGTGAGTCTATGTTATAGCATTCCAGGAATTAAAACGAGAGCTTCAACGCAAATTGGAATGCTTCATTGATTTGATTTTTTGAGTGTTTTATTCATGTATGAGAGGTTGTAATCGTGTATGAATCTTCGATTAGGTATGTCTGAGTTAGTATACACTTGAGAGAACTTGCGAGTTAAGTGTTTATGTAATTCAATATCAAACATCGTGGTTATGATTTATTTAACAGTGTGTTGTTAAGTTATCAGCGACAAAGAGTGAGCAGTGTCACTGAAGTTTAAGATCTTGACGAGATTTTGTTTTTCAAAGATTAGGTCAGTGTGTGAGAGTGAGTCAGCACTGTAAACGGTCTTAAAGATTGTACAAACAAGAACTTAGTGAATTGTAGCTCTAAAGCTGTCCGTGGATGTCGGTTTTATTACCTAACCACGTAAACTCCTCCTGTTTCAATTTATATTACAGTTTACTGTTATATTACTTATAACTGCATACTTCCAGAACTTACAACAAATTTATGTTTTAAGACACAGTGGTTTCTTAAAAACAAAAACGAGTTGAAAATAATGATTTTCAAAATATAAAATGGTTTTCTAGCTTTTTTGAAGAAAATAAGAATACAATTTTGGGTTATTTTTATTATTGTCTTCAGAGATCATTTTCTCAAAACAAATTAAGAACTTTATTTTTTCATTTTTTTAAAATTTCTATCTAATAAATAGTACGATTTTGATTTTTTGAAGTTAGTAAGCAAATCACTCATATCCAGTATTGGAAATATTTTAATTTTCTAAAACTTCTATATTTTTTATATAATATTTTTATAAATTTTTTCTTCGAAGAAGAAAATGTAAGTGATTAGGCAGATTTAGGGTTTTTCTATAACACCAGCTGCATTCTCCAATATTAAAAATATAAAAATATTCTAATATTCTAATTTTATTTTTTAACAATTAATTATGTTTTTGAAAACACAAATTAAAAAATTGTACTAAACAGGTCATAGATGTTTCACTGAGCAATGTATTTCAAATTTAAGCAATCAATTAACTAAGGTACTAATTTGCTGACTTCTTAATTAAATACTAGGATTTTACCCATTTGGTCATTGCAAACTGGGCAAATAATACATAAGTTCAAGGGGCTCTTCATGTTCGAAAGGTATCTTGACATTTAATATATGTATATGTACATACATATACATACGTACATACATATATATGTGTGTGCGTGTGTGTGTCTATATCTATATCTATATATATATATATATATATATATATATATATTATTATACAAAGTAATTAACGTCCTTACATGATTTTGTGATATTGGTAATCAGGGCGCAGCAGCTACTGGGGAATGCAATTAGGATGCCTATAGAAAAGTCCTTACAAGTGTGCTCGATTCTTATAAAAATATGGTCGCAATAGGCTCCAAACTCTTATGTGCAGGTAAATAATTATTATATCTTTCCATCGCTTTACCTATGTTTCAAGCTTAATTACAATTAAGTTAATTATCTGATCACTATGAATATGTTCATTAAATGCTCTCACAACGGTGACCATGATGTTTTGATTTCTTACGTTGGAACGTTACAATGGATAGGTAAGCTCTCTTTAACTACAGATGAGTACTGGAGAGCATGGTTTGTTGATCAAGAAGTTACAGGGTATGGAAATCAAAATATATATATTAATTTTCTGTTATGATCCACATTGACTAAGTATGGGATTAGTTGGTGGTTTATAAGCACATAGGCACCTTCCCCTTACAAACCGGTTTTTAAGGGTAAGTTTTACTCATGAGTTTGTAATAATTGGTATAAGAATTAGCCCACGCGAGGCCCACGTTGTGGAGGGGGTGACTTGGGAATGGGCAACCTGGAAAGGCTAGAGTGGACCATCCAGAGTGGGCAGCCGTGGACGTCGGTGTCAGAAGTGTGATGGTATGTTATGATCCACATCTGATAAGCAACCTCCCATTTCAAGCCGATTTTTAAGGGTGAGTTCTACCCATGGGTTTGTAACATTTTCACCTTAATGATCAATTTGTTATATTTTTTAAATTTTTATTAATTCATTAATATTTTTCCAAAAACATATATATATATATATATATATATATATATATATATATATATATATATATGTATCAGGAGTTTGAAATTTAGTTCTGCTTAATTTTTCACATATTTTGATCTCCTCCTCCTTTGTTTTAATTTAGATACACGATGAGGTTTACTGAGAGTTACAATTACAACCTGACATTCGCGACAGTTAAGGCAAGAACCAAAACTCTTAATTCTGTCAAATATGCATGCCACTGTTAAAAAAACCTAAGAAAAAGAAACTCAAATTGATTAATTTAATTATTTGGCTTGTGCAGGGAGCAGGTCACTTTGCACCAGCAGACAAGGGTAGGGAGTGCACTATAATGTTAAGAGGTGGATTGCTGACATCTCTCTTTAGATGAACTTACCATAGTCATAGCAGACAAGCTCGACTACTATGTTGTACTAGTGGTCATTCAATTAAGTGAATGGCTGAAATTCTAGCTAGTTAGATGAGCCTATCTTATGTATTCAGTAATATAAAATAAAGAGAGAACTTTCAGTGTCAATGCTTTGGTTCAACTTCCAGCAATATTTAGATTACCTTTATCTCCATTCAAAAAAAATGAATTTAGTTTCATGACTACAACAAAAGGTCAAAAAGATGAGTGGTAAAAGTGCCAAGTAGCAACGATTTGACACCCTTATCCATGGGGAAGAACTATTTGGTTCGTGCAAAATAGTCATGGTCTTATAAGCAATTCTCTTTGGAAGACATGATGACAATTTTTGGTACCAACACCTATTTTTTAGTAGTCAAACGGTCATGAATTTTTGGTATCAAACGGTCAGGACCTCCGCTATAATTTTTTCCTTCATCACTAACCCCAAAAACCGGCTAGAAACCTTTCAAAACCCACAAAACTCGCACCAGTTCCATATTCAACCACCATCGCTCTGCCATCACGAGTTCGCCATACCACCCCCTCGCAAAAGTCTCATTGACAGCTGCACATCCAAATCGAAGGGTACTCATCTGCCGTTTGTCACTGGAGATCGGCCATTTACCAGCTACTAAATTGAGGAAGTTAGGCTCGCAATTCCAATCACTGATGACCCTCAATGCCAACTTTAACCTTTTGAACATTAGTTCTAGGGATAATTTCACGTTGCCTACTGTGCTTTGTGAACAAGTTCTTTGGTTATCACCAGAATCAGCTATTCGTCGGTTTAGTTTCAACTCAGATTCTTATTCTTCCACTAGGAAATTTAATGGCTGTATCACTTCCATCGAAACCAATTCGAGTTTCTCTTACACCATGGTCATTTTCATTGAATCCAAGGCCTTTTAATCTGAAGGAACACGTATTGATCACCATTTTTGCCAATTACAGATCAACTAGTCCTTCTGCAATAGCCATAGTCACAATTGTCAAAGCATTGTACATCAAGGGTTTGAATGTGGTAACGGCCATGTTGCTAGTACAAAGTACTTAAGTAGATTTGGAGTTCTATTTGAACTTTTCATCTTACTTTCGGGATTAACTTTATTGCCATGAAGCTTTCTCAATTATCACAAGCTAGTTGTCATCTTCTTTCTCTAGTTACTATGCCATTTAGTCTTCAATAGATATGAGGCGTTAGAAAACCCAATATTTTTTTTTCACCATTTGCAAGTATTAAAAAGAACATACTAATTGAAGTTTAAAATGGAATTGTAGCTATACCACTCCATAGCTAGCAAATGATTCATACGTTAATCTTGTTTGATTTCTAATTTTCGAATGTGAAAAAAAATCTGATATGGACAAAATTCGGCTGCTTGGATATGGGTGGGCTGGTATATTCTAATTAAATATGTTTTAATTTAGGATAATTTTGAGTTTTAGCCCCCAAAGGCGGGCCCTTTTTAAAAATAGCCATGCTCTCTGATTTTTTTTAGCACAATAGCCTCCAAAGGCTGAAATGGCCTAAATGCTCTCATGTATTCATAACCCTCAGAATTCCTTCTTCCCCCTTTGTTTGAAAAAAATGGTTTGTTATAATCCCCACTAGCAATAGTTTCTGACCTTTAAAAACACAAATTGATCACTCATATCTACACTAGGAAGCTTGATCAATCGAACAATACTCATCTTGCGCACATTAAGACAAGAGAGAGAAGCTTCATCGCGTTTGTGAGAAAGAACCACAGAGTTGCGGATTCCATTGGGCTGTGTTTTCAAACCTTTTTATTTCTGTTGTTTGATGTACAATATGAGAAAATAGATGATAAATGTTGTATGTATGAATGAGGATGATTGATTGGATATTTTATGACGATTAAGGTTGCTTTGTTGTATTTGAAGTGTTGTTTGGTTCGTTTTATGTGTTTTTTTTTTTTGGTTCTGAGTGAAGGATTTGGTTGTAAACTATATTTTGTGATGATTTTTGTGATCTAGTTTCTCTATTTGTCTATGAAATATAGAAGATGATGATTTGATGGCGTCGAACTGTCAAATCATCGTTAAACTATCAAACTGTCTGTAGCGTGTTTTGAATTCTATTGTCAAATTGTAGAAATGCATGATTATATTGTCAAACTATCATCAAACTATAGGCTAGCTATCATCGAACTGTCGAACTGTGTTGTTGAATCTTGTAGGAGATGATTCGATGATTAGTTTGGGAGTTGTCAAATTATCGAACTGATTAGGGGTATACATGATTTTCGAAAACTCGACCCGACCCATCCGACTTGTCAGATTCAGTTTAGGTTAGTTTGGGTAATTAAGGCATTTCCAGGTTAATCGAGTGAGAAAAAAGAAAATAACTGATATTATCGGGTTGGTTAACGGGTGACTAGAAAAAATCGAATAATTAACCTGACCCTAGGACTATATATATGTGTATATATATATATATATATATATATATATATATATTAAGTTTTAATTATGTTTCAAGGCTTTTTATTGGTGGAAGTACCTACACATGAATAAAAATTGTTATAAATCCTAAAAAAGGCCTTGAAATTGAAACTCCAAATCTCACCCTAACCTATTTTTTGTTCTGCCTCACTTACCTCACATCCTCCTCAGTCCTCTCCTTCACCTCTCTCTCTACGGTGGCAGCATCTAACCGAATCAAAGCTTCTGTTGATATTCATCTCTCTCACTCCTCTCTGTCTCTTGAAGTCGAATCAGAGCTGCAAGCTATGGCGGCCTAGCTCTACCTCATCTCACATCCTCACCTTCACCTCTCTCTCAATAGTCATCTCTCTTTGCAGTGGTAGCATCTACTCAAAACCGAATCTAAGCTTCTCTCGATAGTCATCTCTCTCACTCCTCTCTATCTCTCGAAGTCGAATCAGAGCTGCAAGTTGCGACGACTCACCTTTCTATTGAGGGTGAGACTCACTGACAATTTCATGTTTTGAAATTTAAGAAACCATGTAATGTAATTGCTTGAGTCTTGAGGCATTTGCTAGCTAGTTATGAACATGAAAATTTAAAAAAAGTAGACAAAAGAAAAGAATTTCATCATGCATGCCTGTAAATCATGAATGTGTTTTGTAAGCAAGAGAGTGCTTTGAATTTTGAAGGCGCTGAGTCAGACAACCTATTCTAGTCATAATATTTTGAATTCTGCTTTTATATATTATGGTTGAGCAGTTAACGATTAGGTGTTCTAATTACTTCGAACAATTGTTTTATATCCTATTTTGGTCAAAGTCTGGTACTAAAGATACATTAACATCACCACTTGCTTTGCCTAGTAGAAGTCTAAATATTGGAAGTTTGGAACCATTTGGTTGAGCTCGTAATAATGATTCTCAGCAGACCATCTCAATTTTCAAAACAGTCCCAATCTTCTATTTTAGTTAAGGAAGAACAAGAGCAATTGAATTTTTTATGTCTAATTAGATGGTGTTAAATATTCGTCTCATTTGGAGTATAAACTCATTGTTGGACAACGAGATTGCAGTGTTTAATCCAAAACAATATGAGACTATACTGTTATCATGTTGTGTGCTATATGCTTTTTATGAAATTTAAGGGAAAAGTAAAAAAAAAAACTTTATAATTAGAGGTTTTTTTAAAAAATAATCCTACTTAAAATAAATTTCATATATCGTAGTCTTTGGCTCTAGTCAAACAAATCTATAGATACTTTACTTAATTAAGAGATATTATGAAAATTAAGTTAATATAACTATATATAAATTAAGGTAAATTAAATGCACTACAGATTGCAACAGGTTCTTACCTACTTTCTTTTTTTTTTTGCACTTTAATCTTAAATTAAAAATTCATAATAATTTGGAAGATTATTGTGAACGGGGCTTTCATCCTGTTGGAGCGTTAGTGACCATGACACTGCTTCAAAGCCTCTTTCGAGACTTAAGAGAAACACAAATCAGTCATGGGAACGTCTGAAGAAAGGAGTTACCAGCCAATTATTCAATTGGGAATGAATGGGGGCAATCTGATTCCTCGCTTCAGGACCTAAACTATCCTCATCCTTTTAGAAATGGGTTTGGGATGTTAGGTCCGAGTCTTTCAACTCACCCGAATGTGAATATGGCCTTGGGAAAGACCAAATTAGAAAATCTCATGTTGTTATTTAGTCCGCTTAGATGGATCATTTTATGCTCACAATCTTATTTTATCTTCATTAAACATGTTGAGTGACTATTAATCAAACAGTGTATATTCATACAAAAAAAAGGGGAAGAGAATAGATTACATTTCCGTCATACATGGGGGAATGGGAAGAGGATTACATCATTTGTTCTTCAACAATAATAAAATATTTCATACATTCAAATATTTGGATATTCATTCTAAGTAATGATTCCTTACCATTAATGTGAGTCCACCATCACGTCATGGCATCACGCAATTACACTTCATAATATACAAACATTCGTACATTCATAAATAAACAAATTATAAATCAAACAAAGCCATGATGTAGTGTCATGGCATTCTAGCCTATATTTGATAATTTTTATCATGGTATTCTACCTATTACTATTTTAGCATAATTCATATTAATTTATTAAGAATCATGACATTTCTAGCCTAAATATGACATTTCTAGCATAATTCAAACAATTAAAATCAATCATAGCTATTCTAGCTCAAACAAGACATTCAAGGGCAAAATGATAATTCTATCTATTCTTTACCATTTCCTAGCATACATCAAAGCAAATATAAGTTCTCCCTAGCATGATTCTAATCTTGTGATCCTAAGCATGTTCTAAGCATTCGCAAAGAAATTAAATTCCTAAACACGATTCTAAAAAGGGAAAGTTTACGGACTTACCTTGACACGCTTATCTATCTTGCAAAACAAAATGGATTAGAACAATTCATAATAACTCTAATCATGCTTCTAAATGTAAAAATAAAGTCCTAAACATGCTTTTTCTAAGCAAGAAAAATAAAAGAGAATGGAAGGGAGGAGAGAATTCTACTTTCAAGATGTACCTTTTTCGGGTTTAGAGCAATAAAATGCCTAAAAAATATACTAAAAAAGACTTCTTGAATTCTCGAGCGTGTCTTCAAGAGGGAGAAAGATGATTGTATTCAACAATCGGTGTGTATTGCAAAGTGAGAGGGAGGTTTATACAGGAGAGGGGTACAAATGCAAAAGGAAGTTTTTCAACCTAACTTTTGAAAATAATCCAACAAGGGTCGGGCGGCCATCTTCAGACAATTGGGTGGCCATTTGATGGATGCTTGGCTATTGGCAAATAGTCAAGTGGCTATCAGATGGCCAGGAGACAGTCGGGTGGCTGTCTGATGGCTAACCGGCCAGTTTCCTTTCGGCCCCTTCCTTTTTTATCATCCTTCAATGTAGTCCCTTCGAACCTTTGCTCCTTCGATCGTGCATAATTTTTGGAATTTAACACTGATTTGCAATCTGTGAATTTCTATGATAACTAGACATCCGTAGCTTTGTAATGGTATATGACTTATCACCAGATTCCTCCCAGATTAATTTTTATTGATTTTTCAAATTCACATATCAGTTTTTCAAACTCTTCACCAACTTCTTTTCACCCTTCTCTTCTTGACTCTCAAGGGCATTTTGATCATTTTTTTTGCTCGACATTCATCTTCATTCTTTTACCAAGCCTAAAAAATTCAGTGTCTACAACTCACCCCCTACTTTGGGGAGGTTTGTGAGACAGAAAAGTCTACAAAATATTCTTACTTTGTCTTTCCTTCTTCCATCTCAACATCTTCGACTTCATCCTCAGACTATTAGACTTTCTCGTCATCTTCTTTTCTCTCCTTCTGCTCCATTCAAAGACTAGTGAGCCCATCTGAGGGTGGATGTGCCCATCTGAGAGTGGATATGCCCATTCAAGGTCAAATGTGTCCATTCAAGGGCTAATGTGCCCATCTAAGGGCAGATGTGCTCATCTAAGGGCATATGTGCTCATCTAAGGGCTAATGTGCCCATTCAAGGGCAGATGTGCCTATCTGAGGGCTAATGGGCCCATTCAAGGGCTAGAAAGCATCCTTATGATGCTACGATAAGGCACTCTTCAGTACACCTATTTCTTAGGGTTTCTAACACTCTTAAGTGCACCTATTTATTAGGGTTTAGTAACACTCTTTAGTGTGCTTATTCTAAGGACTTAGAAAATCCTTAAGTGCACTTACTTCTTAGGGTTTGGTAACACTCCTCAGTGCGCCTATTCCAAGGGTTTAGAACACTCTTAAGTATGCCTTTTCTTAGGGCTTGTGTCTATTCTAAGGGCTTAAAATACTCTTTAAGTGCAACTACTTCCTAGGGTTTTCAACACTCTTCAGTGTGCCTCTTTTTAAAGCTTATGCCTATTCTAAGAGCTTAAAATACTCTTTAGTGCACCTACTTCTTGGGGTTTCCTTCTAATACATCCCCATCAAAAAACTTCTATCATGTACTGCTTCACGGTCTTTAGACCTTTTCATTATTCGTGCCTTCGGCTGATCATTCTTCATTCATCTTTGATCTCTTTAGATTTCATAGTCATTAGGTTTCATGCCCTCCTTCTAACTATTCTTTGAGTTCCCTTAATCTGCTTCAGATTTCGTACTCAATGGGTTTATACCCAAGCTTCTATTCTTGATTCCTTTCAATCTACTAGGGAAAATCTCTTGATCATGTTCGGACATTCTTCATTCTTAACTTCTCTTACATTCGCCATTCTTCGCTGGGGGTTCCAGATTTTTGGACTTGTTAGGGATTCTTCCATTTGTTTTTGCAAGTTCTTTGTTCAGTGCGTTCTTCAATAGATTGCTTTCTAGTATCTGGAGGAATTCTTCTATGTGATTATAGTCGAAGATTTTATCAACTAAGGTTGTTCTTCCTTCCTTGCAAGTTATTAAACCATTGCCATGGTTGAGTGTTTGTCACTGATTCCATCGAAAGTGTCTTAGGGTTGATGAGGAATTTCCCTTTTTTTCTCTTCTCTCTCTCTCTTTTCTTTTCTCTTTTCTCTCTCATTTTCTTCTTTCTTTCTTTCTTTCTTTCTTTCTTTCTTTTTCCTTTTCTTCCTTTCCCGCTTGATCCCTTATTTGGGGAATGGCTGATCGACTGTCTGATAGCTGCTCGGCTATCTAACTATTGCCTAGTTGTTGGTCAATATCTGCCTAACTGTCTGACCATCGGCCGATGGTTGGGGGCTTCTATAAAGCCCTTTCTTCCATTCCTATATTCATTTGCACATAACTTCTTTGTTTTTTCATCCGATTCGCTTTCAATTTTTTCCTACAGTTCATCTTAACTTCTTTCGAATGGTGGGTCATCCAATCCACCTTGACGAGTCTGATCCAGCCTAGAAATCAACATTGAGGGGTTTTCCAAAAGATCAAGAGGTGTCGGTTGTCTACGACGTGGCTTTTTATGTAATCAACCTGGTACTCGATCTCTTTATATCTCGCCTTTTCTATTTTCTTCAAATGTATTTAGGCTTGCATTTATGTAAAAACTTTAATTTCTTGCTTTAGGACTATCATGAAAACAGGATGTGTGGAGCATTTTTTGGAGCCTATAGTTGGTTCTTAGAGATAGAGAATGTGCAGTAAGGAGAGGGATCATTGATACCGGTTTCTATAAGTTCATCACTTATCTTCCACGTGCTCAACGGTACACTGATCATCGAGCATTAGCCGCTTTGTGCGACAGGTGGATGGACACAACCCACACATTGCATCTATCGTTCGGTGAGATGATTATGCCTTTGGATATTGCTTCCTTGACCGGTCTTCCATGCGATGGAGATCCAATTCCTATTAATGCCTGCATTAAGACTCAGCGGATCAGCATAGATTGATCCAAGATCTTCTTAGGTGTGAGATGAAAGTCAAGAACAATGTTTCCATTTGATATACTTCATTGTAGGAATATTGGAAACGGAGGTCCAATTTGACTCTTATCGAGGTGGATCAGTATGCTCACAGCTTCATAGTTTATTTACTTGATATGATACACTTTTCCAATACGTCGAACACTTCTGCTTTGACTTTGCTTCCTTTCCTCCAAGACCTTGATCAAGTGAGATATGACTGGGGTCGCACTGCTCTCGTTCAGCTGTATTTTGGCTTGGATGAGGCTTGTCGAGACATTTTCAGGGTTTCTGGATTTGTTACACTTATTAAGGTAACTTCTCTATTTTTCACACCTCGTGTTTTATCTTCATAACTTCCATTTCTGATTCTGTATCACCCATGATAGATGTGGGCTTATGAGTTGGGAGTTCTACCATATCCTTTTCCTGCTAGTGGGGATTCCTCTTTTTGTCGGATGAAGAGGTGGGTTGCACGTCGGGTAGAGCTCGAGAGATCTCACGAGCTAGACTTCTTTCGTGATTAAATTCATATGTTGACTTGGGACAAGGTAATAAAGAAATTATAGTGAATATTTTATTTGTACCACATCTTTAGCATGCCTTTTTTATTCTTGCAGATTCATTCTGAGCGGTAGGGACCCGAGGAGAACTGGTCTACCACTATGAGAATTGCTGCCCCTTTAACTTATATCGTATCCTCTTTCCTTGTGTGAGAAGCATGATGTGATATCTAGGTGACTGTGTGTGGGATTGGTTTGAAGGCTTAACACGTCATTTGGTTCCTCTTTCACCACCGATTTTGATGATTAATTCAGTCGACTTGGCTGTGGAGCCAGAGGTATCGGTCTACATGACCGGGTTTCACTTGAGTACCATCAAGTTTGCATTGACATCGACTCCTTATGTGGAATCGGCTTGAGCTATCCTGTTACATACTAGGCCTGGTTGATCTGTTGCTAACATTCCCCATCCTCCCGCGGTGTCTAGTCACTCAGGTAGTTCTTCTGTTCATCGTGGGAAGAGATCGAGAGCTTCCTCTTCTGGTACAGGCACTTTGACTTCTTTTTCCATAGTGGCACAGCAGCCACCTCCTCCCCCAACTTCTTCAGCTACCCTAGGTCCTCCAGCTGGTCATGTGATTGGTGATCTTCAGGCTTACCTTAGTAATGTCATCTATATGTGGGATGACAACGGCTCAATCCACAGCCACGTGATCGCGGAGGATCCGAACATGCCCGTCCCTTTTGTTCCACAGGACACTATTTTGGTAGGTTTCCTGACTATTCTTATCAAATTCTTTGTTATTAATCATTAATAGAAATGTAATGCAATACAGGCGCCACGATCTTCCATGGCACGGGTTTTTCGTATGCAGGTCACTTCGCATGGATATGTCTTACAGATGTCTCATCAATATCAGTAAGGTCTTTTTATAATTCATGTATGTAAGATTTTTATCTTAATAGTTCTTCTAACTATATGATTTTCTTGCTTGGTCAGACGGGTCGTCAAGAAGTTACTCGTCTATAGCGTGAGGTGGAGCACCTCCAGGCTCAGGTCGCCACTTTTTCCTTCGATATTGACAATGATGGTGATGAGTGAGGACTGTTACCATCTGCTTTCATCAGGATTTTTCTTTGTTTATTTTGCTTCCATGTATGAACTTTCATGATGTATAATCAAATAAATTTCAAAGATTTAGTGAAACTTCTTCATTTTTGATTCCATACATCCTTGCGTATTGTACCAAATTTGCATCCAAATTTATTTAAATTTGTTTCTACATCATCAGTTATTCAATTCTGAACAACAATACAAAATCTGGGAGTCACGTGCTCGAAATTGTTTGTCGGTATGCTTTCTGGAAGTTGAAGGATGATGTAAATGGACTGATTAGCCCTAATAGCTACTGACCGACCATCAGACTGTCATGTGGTTATCATTCAATAATCGATCGGTAGTCAAATGGCTGGTCGACGGTATTTCGACAATTCTTCTCTATGCTGTCTCGGTTTGTGCACTATTTAAGTGCTCTTCCTCCCGACTACTTTTATGGACCATTTCTATCGTTTCTCAAGGTTTCTTTTTTCACATTAACACCTCTTCGTGTCATTTAACATGTCTGAAGCTTCTTTCTAGATCTTCCATCCCCTTCTAAGGCCTTTGAGGGATGAGGACTGGAAACGACTCGAGCTTATTAGTCTCTATCATTTGAAGTTCCTTCGTCACGTTAAGCTCGACATCCCTTTTCTGAAGGACTATGCAATCTTTTGGGATTCTCACGATCACGTCTTCCATTTCAATGGGTAGGGGCTTTGCCCTCTGTGTGAGGATTCTTTGCCATACTCAGTCATCATTTATCCAGTTCTGAGAGCGTCATTCTGCCTACTTTCCAAAGACCATCAACATCTAATCTGGCCCACTTTTCTGACTTCCCGATTTTCACCATGGGCATTCACACCAGGGTGGTAGAGTGACATTATCCTCCATGCTTTTGCTCAGGATGATGGATAGGGCTTCGTCTGGTTGGCTTCATCTTTTTCAGTTCTGTCTTCTTGCACAGTTTCTACTAGTCTCGCCGGAATGCCTTGGAGATCCATATCTTATGACCATCATTCCTCAGATAGGTCTTGGTTTCATAGCAGTTCCTTTGATTCTGGTTGAGACATTAATTAGACTAGATCGTTTTAAGATGGATCTGAGTCAAAGATTCAATGGCAGTTTTCTGCTTCTTCAGGTTTTTTTTTCTTATGTTATAATTTTTTTTTATACTTTTAAGTTTTGCCTAAGCCACCCTTTTCTGGGTTTTCGACTTAGTGAGCTTGTCCTAGCTTTTACCTGAGTTGCCCTTTTTGGGTTTTCAACTTTTTTTTTTCTTATGCCCTATTTTTTGCCTAAACTACCCTTTTTTGGGTTTTCAGCTTAGCGGGCTTGCCTTAGCTTTTGCCTAAGCCGCCCTTTTCAGGGTTTCGACTTAGCAAGCTTCTTTCTTTGTATTATTATTTTTTCTTTTTTTCTCAAATTTGGTTGCAAGAGTGGTTGTCTGTTCTAGCACTGTTCAAAGGGCATATTTCTCGTTACAGCCTTTGGCTTCATACGAGGAGAGGACTTGAGAGACGTTCTTCTTGGATTGACTGGCTTCGAGTCATTCTTGATACTTAGATTCGCTGGCACTGGCCATGGTGGAGGTTAGAGCATGTGACCATAGGGACATATATTGCATCCATGCCTCTAGCAGGTTTCGCCTACAGTTCATTCTATGATCCTGCCAGGTTACATCGATTGTATGGTCAGAAGCAAAGGATCATGGATTCACTGACTACTTTTGGTCCTGATCTTGATTTTTAGACTAACGACCAATACAAGGATTGTGCCACCTTTCAAGCTTCCATTCCTGATCATGTTCTTTTAGCCAGACAGTGCCATGAGCGATACAGTAAGCCTATTCGTAGTCTGTCGAAGAGATAGAGACGACATTGTTAGTTTCTTGATTGACTTAGATGTTCATGTTTCCTTTATGTTGTTATACAAAATAATAAGACATTTCAAAAGACATATTTGTTCCAAACAATTTCATTTCATTAATAAAAGTACAATCTTGTGTTCTTCGAACAATATGTGCACAATGATAAAACTTCTATCATTAATCAGCTACTTCTGGTTTTCTGATTAATTATTTTTTTCTCTCACTCTTTTTTTTTATACGTAATATTTCTTTAGCCTGTCCATGTTGACGGGCTCAGTGAACTCATTCCTTTCCATACCTGATAAAATGACGGCTCTGCTAGACATGACTTTTGTCACAATAAATGGACCCTCCCAATTGGTTTTAAACTTCCCACTTGGATCAAGCCCAACTGGTCTCGCTTGCTTGAGTGCCTTTATTCTTTGTCAAAGGCTCGAGCAACTCATTTTTGGTATAGCTGCACGTGATACTTCGCCTGTTGACTCAGGTATGGCAACCCAAGAGGGGGGGTGAATTAGGTTTTTATTTATAAAAACAGATTTAGAAAACTTTTCTTGAAAGATCAAAATTATTTAAATCTTTCTTTAAAAACAAAGGTGAAGAAGATGAGAATAGAATGCAATCAAGAGAATGGCAATAAAGAACAATCACAAGTGCAAGTAAATGTAAAAAGGATAGGGATAGAGAGAGTGCAAACTCGATGTACGTGGTTCGGCAAACCTTGCCTACGTCCACGGCTCCTAGCTCCACAAGCTAGGCTTTCCACTAAGTTGTAGAAATCTTTACAACTTGCTTGATGAACAACCTCACCAAGACTTTTTCCTTCAACTCTTGATAACACCACACCAAGAGTTCTTCTTGATGAACAACCTCACCAAGGCAACTTCCTTCAACTCTTGATAACACCACACCAAGAGTTCTTCTTGATGAACAACCTCACCAAGGCAACTTCCTTCAACTCTTGATAACACCACACCAAGAGTTCTTCTTGATGAACAAACTCACCAAGGAAAGAGTTCTCTCAAGGATAACTTTTATCCTTTACAAGAAGATCTCACTCTCACCACAATACAAGAACAAAGTAATTTTTACAACAAAAGTACAACTCTCTTCAAAGAGCAGATAAAGAATATAAAAGCTCTCTAGACTTGATATTTCTCTTGTTTTTTTGCTTGATAAAATGCTTCTCTTCACTTCTGAATGCATGGGAGAAGGGCTCCTTTTATAGGCAAATGAGATGAACTTAATCAAGTGAAGACACCATCTCCAAATTTTCTGCTCACCATAAAAACCATAATCTTGTCTACCATTTTTATCAATGTTCCGTTTGAAATTTAAAAATCTAAAAACATAAAAGATCTGCAATTTGAATAAGCTTTCTAACGCATCAAGAATCAAGTCATTTGGATATCTGTATCTCAAGATATGGCCAAAACACCATTCGGTGCTCATGTGACTTGATTTTTCTTCCTTGTGTCAATCCACCGAATTGAATGATAATTCTGTCAGCATTCCGTTTGAAATTTAAATTTATTCAAAACATAAAAGATCTGCATATTTGAATAAGCTTTTCAAAACATTAAGAATCAAAGAATTTGGATATCTCTATCTTAATATATGGCCAAAAAACCATTCGGTGCTCATGTGAGTTAATTTTTCTTTCTTATGTCAGTCCACCAACTTGCATGTTAATTATGTCAGCCTTCCATTTGAAATTTGAATTTATTCAAAAACCATGAAATGTGCCTCATTAAGTCAGCTTTCCAATGCCATAGGAATCAAGTGATTTGGATATTTGTAGCTTAAGATATGTCCAAAAGAGTATTTAGTGCTCATGTCAGCTGTTTCTATTTGTCTTTCAACTTGCATGATGATTTGGACGACCTTACACTTGAAATTTTAATTTATTTAAAACATATAAAATATTGTAAATTGAGTAAGCTTTCCAAAGGCTTAAGAATTATGTCATTTGGACATTTGTAGAGAAACATATGACCAATTGATTGAACATTGCTCATGTGTCATATTCCTTGAATCAAACCTTGTTCTTAAACTTTGGTGCCTTTAACATGTAGTCTTCTCCTTAGTTTCAACACATCATTTTAATAAGCCTCTTCTTGATTTTACAATTATTTCAATGATCTTACTCTTGCACATAAATAAATATGTTAGTAAATTTTAATTAATCAATGTGTATTGTTATCATCAAAATTATCATGTAGCCTTAGGGCTAACATGGCCTTCATTCTTTTCTTATCAATCAAGGCCAATTGTTCATATCTATTATGAATCCACTCCTCTTTAGGAACTTCTGCTTTAATTAAAACTCTTGCTGATTTCATTTCTATCTTAATTGGTAGGATTGCTTCTGAACCATATACCAACGAGAATGGCATCATGTCGATCGAACTTCTGGGTGTCGTTCTATAACCTTATATGACAAACAACAACTTCTCTACCCAATCTTTATATGTCTGTACCACCGTGGCCAACATCTTCTTGATATTCTTATTAGCCACTTCTACTGCCCTATTGGCTTGTGGTCGGTATGGAGATGACTTATGGTGTTCAATTATGTACTTCTCGAACAAAGCCCTAGTCTCGGCCTGAAAATGAACCTTATTGTTAGTCACGACATGGTGCGGTATCCCAAATCTGCATATGATGTTGTTCTTAATGAACTTCGCCATTTGTTTTACCCCTAAGCTAGTATAGGACTCAACTTCTATCCATCTGGTAAAGTAATCGATCACCACCACCACATAACGATGTCCATTAGAGGTCGACGACCTTATTTTTCTTGTAATAATGATGCCCTATACAGCAAAGAGCCATAGTGCAGTCTGTTAGCCCTAAGCCTACATGATAATTTTGATGATAACAATACACATTGATTCATTGAGATATACTAACATGTTTATTTATGTGTAAGAGTAATATCATTGAACTAATTATAAAAACAAGAAAAGGCTTATTAAAATGAAGTGTTGAAGCTAAGGAGAAGACTATATGTTAAAGGCACCAAAGTTTAAGAACAAGGTTTGACTCAAGGAATGTGACACATAAGCAATATTAAATCAATTGATCATATATTTCTCTATAAATATCCAAATGATGTGATTCTCGAGCCTTTGGAAAGCTTACTTAATTTATAACATTTTATATGTTTAAATAAATTCAAATTTCAAGTGTAAGGTCGCCCAAATCATCATGCAAGTTGAAAGACAAACAGAAGCAACTAACATAAGCACCGAATACTCTTTTGGACATATCTTGAGCTACAAATATCCAAATCACTTGATTCTTATGGCATTGGAAATCCGACTTAATGAGGCACATTTTATATGTTTTGAATAAATTCAAATTTCAAATGGAAGACTGACATAATTGACATGCAATTTGGTGGACTGACACAAGGAAGAAAAATCAACTCACATGAGCACCGAATGGTGTTTTGGCCATATCTTGAGATAAAGATATCCAAATTCCTTTATTCTTAATGTTTTGGAAAGCTTATTCAAATATGCAGATCTTTTATGTTTTGAAGAAATTCAAATTTCAAACGAAATGCTGACAGAATTATCATTCAATTCGATGGACTGACACAAGGAAGAAAAATCAAGTCACATGAGCACCGAATGGTGTTTTGGCCATATCTTGAGCTACAGATATCAAAATGACTTGATTATTACTGCGTTGGAAATCTTATTCAAATGTGCAGATCTTTTATGTTTTGCATATTTTCAAATTTCAAACGGAACATTGACAAAAATGGCAGACAAGATTATGGTTTTTATGGTGGGCAGAAAATTTGTAGTTGGTGTCTTCATTTGATTAAGTTCATCCCATTTGCCTATAAAAGGAGCCCTTCTCCCATGCATTCAGAAACAAGGAGCAAGAAGAAGAGAAGAATCTATCAAGCAAAAAAAAAAAATAAAAGAAATATCAAGTCTACAGAGCTTTTATATTCTTTATCTACTCTTTGAAGAGAGTTGTACTTTTGTTGTAAAAATTTTCTTTGTTCTTGTATTGTGGTGAGAGTGAGATCTTCTCGTAAAGGATAAAAGTTATCCTTGAGAGAACTCTTTCATTGGTGAGGTTGTTCATCAAGAAGAACTCTTGGTGTGGTGTTATCAAGGGTTGAAGAAAGTTGCCTTGGTGAGGTTGTTCATCAAGAAGAACTCTTGGTGTGGTGTTATCAAGAGTTGAAGGAAGTTGCCTTGGTGAGGTTGTTCATCAAGAAGAACTCTTGGTGTGGTGTTATCAAGAGTTGAAGGAAGTTGCCTTGGTGAGGTTGTTCATCAAGAAGAACTCTTGGTGTGGTGTTATCAAGGGTTGAAGGAAGTTGCCTTGGTGAGGTGTTCATCAAGAAGAACTCTTGGTGTGGTGTTATCAAGAGTTGGAAGAAAAAGTCTTGGTGAGGTTGTTCATCAAGCAAGTTGTAAAGATTTCTACAACTTAGTGGAAAGCTTAGCTCGTGGAGCTAGGAGCCCGTGGACGTAGGCAAGGTTTGCCGAACCATGTAAATTGAGTTTGCACTCTCTCTATCCCTATGCTCTTTACATTTACTTGCACTTGTGATTGTTCTTTATTGCTATTCTATAGATTGCATTCTATTTTCATCTTCTTCACCTTTATTCTCAAAGAAAGAGTTAAATAATTTTGATCTTTCAAGAAAAGTTTTCTAATTCCGTATTGATAAATAAAAACCCAATTCACCCCCCCTCTTGGGTTGCCATACCTGGGTCAACAAGTGGTATCAGAGTAAGGTTGCTCAATTTTTTAAATCTTAATCGATTTTTGATCTATGGCAACTTTTAATTCATCTTCATATGTTGAGGGACTTTCTATCTCTAGACCTCCATTTTTTAATGGAAGTGATTACTCTTATTGGAAAACTAGAATTAGTATTTTCTTGAAATCTTTTGATTATGATTTGTGGTCTATTGTTTTGGAAGGACCTTTTGTTCCTACCAAAATTGAAAATGGGAAATGCATGCTTAAAGAACCTAAAGAGTTTAGTGAAGATGATAAAAAGAAATTGAGTTTGAATGCTAAAGCTATGAATGTGTTGTATTGTACTCTAGATAGAAATGAGTTTAATAGAATATCGACTTGTTCTATGGCACAAGAAATATGGCACACACTTGAAGTAACTCATGAAGGAACTAGTCAAGTTAAAGAATCCAAAATTAGTATGCTAGTTCATAGTTATGACCTTTTTAAGATGAAATCGGATGAATCAATTTCTGAAATGTTTACTAGATTTACGGATATTATTAATAGTTTGAAATCTCTTTGTAAATCTTATTCTAATGTTGAAATGGTGAGAAAGATTCTTAGGTGTCTACCAAAATCTTGGGAGCCAAAGGTGACGACAATTCAAGAAGCAAAGGACCTCACCAAACTACCATTAGAAGAACTTATGGGTTCTCTCATAACTCATGAAATCATCTTGAAGGAGAATGGAGAAGAAGATTGCGATCTGGCAAACATGTGCTTCATGGCTTTAAGAGAAAATGAGATAAGTATTCTAAACCATGATCCTAAACTTTCATATGATAAATTACTTGAAGCATTCCAAAATTTACATGTGCAAGTTGATAAGCAAAATTCAAAAATTAATGCTTTCAAAAAGAAGTCAAAAATCATGTTATCTCAATTAGAAGAGGTGGTAGAAATAAATGAAGCTTTAGAAAATGAAAATGAAATTTTAAAACAAAAAGATTTTGAAAGTTTGGAAAGTCAAATACATTTATTAAAAACTGAAAATGACATTTTAAAACAAAAGGATTTTGATAAATTGGAGAAACAAAATGCTATTTTGAAAAGGAAAATAATGACTTAAGAAATATTGTTGATAGTTTTACAAAAAGCACAAAAAATTTGAATTCTATGTTACAAAACCAAAGGTGTGTTTTTGATAAAAAAGGGTTAGGATATAAAAGTCATAAAAATCAAAAGTATTTTAAAAACTATTTTGTTCATACATCTTCTAGGAATAATGCTAATCATTCATGTAATTATTGTGGAAGAAAAGGACATAAAATGCATTCTTGTTACATTAAGAGAAGTCCTAATGATAAGTGTCTATTTATTTATCATTTTCATATCAATTCGTCCATGTTTCTTTGCTATATTCCTTGGTATTTTTATGTTTTTGTGTGTTTTTGATGTTTGTAGGAGTTTTGGAGCAACTTGCACAAAAATGGAGTAAAACCCTTCATTTTCACCTCTGCTAGTCAACCATCTTCTCGGATTTAATTGTATTGATATACAATGAACCCGATGACATATCATATACCGTTGAAAAGCTCTCGAAGTCTACTTTTTGGGAAAATTTACGGTTTATGAATCCATTCAGTGTACCGAAAGTTGTAATCAAAACAGTGTGAGAAGTGTATAAATGTAATTCCACACATCATTGTAGCATGTATAATACGGGAGACTGTAGCAAGTTACTGTAGCAGAGTATTTAAACACATTTTAGGGTTTTATTTTCATAACTTGAAGATGGGAGAACGTGGAGGAGGCTGCATCTTTGGATTTCTCTCATCTCTTGGAGTTCTTGAAGGAGATTGAAGGCTTGGAAAGAGGAAGAACTACAAATCCTAAAAGATTTCATCAAAATTGCTAAGTTTTCCCTTTCCCTTTCATTTTCTGGAATGTCTCCATATTGTATTGTATTTGTATTCTATCTAAATATGTGTAACTAAATCTGAATTGGTTGAGGGTGATTTCAAAGCCCTTGATATGGATTTTGTGAGTTGATTGTGTAAGAAATTGTTATCCAATTCTCTAATTGAAGTTCTTGTATTTTCCCATATCTAATGCTTATGATTGCTTACTGATTGTATTTGGAATGGCCAACTGAATATAATCTGGATATTATCTATTGCTAGATTAGAAATCTTGATCCGTAATTGTCTTGAATTTCTAATCATTAGTAGCAAAATTGTGATCAGAGATTGCAATTGGAGAATACAACCTAAGTTAAATAATCCGAGCTTGTGTATTTATTGCTTAGATAAACCTATCTTTCTTATCGTAATGCATCCATTGAATTAAATTTAGAGAGCTTGTTCTAGGTTGTTTAATGGATAGAGATTAAATAAAGAGCCTGTTTTTTTAACAACAAAGTAAGGAAAGATTGGGATAACAGAGCTTATTGTTATCTACGGTTGATAATTTCAATGGTGTAATTGGATGATAATTCTACAATTAATTCGTAAATCCATATCTTGTGGTGGAGAATGATCCCTTGACCAGATTTCTGTCATTGATTAATTCCCATTTCAATTAAGTTTGCATTGTGTTATTCATTAATTACCGTCATATTCTGTTTTTCATCTAGTTAATCAACCAACAAAACCCCCCATTTGGTTAATTGTTGCTGGAAATAACAAATTCAATTAGAATCAATCCTCGTGGGAACTATATCTTACTTATCACTTTATTACTTGTGCGACTAGTATACTTGCTAGTTTCGAACGCATCAAGTTTTTGGCGCCGTTGCCGGGGATTGATTTTCTAATCGATTTGTTATTTTGTTTTCATTGTTGATTCGTATTTGTTTGTATTTCTTTTCTGATTGTTTGTGTTTGGGCAACATGGCAGTAAATTTCCAACAATTCAGTAGCCAATTTGAGCCACAATTACATTGGAGTGTAAATGAGGTAAGCACTCATAACATTGAACAACAACTTTCTGAGCTAACCTCTCTTGTGGAAAACATGGCTGTAGGAGATATGCAAAAATCTTATGAATGTGGGATATATTCTACGATGGAGCATCCAATCGACATGTATCCAACTTTACAAGAAGAATATATGGAACAAGCCAATGCCATGGGTGGATTTCCAGGACAAACGAGGCAATGGTATGATCCTTTCTCTAGCACTTACAATGTCGGATGGGGAGATCACCCTAATTTTAATTACTGGAATCATCAACCAATTATCCCAAATGCCATACCAAATCGGCCACAAGGTTTTAATCAACCTAGAGTGCAGCAACCATTTCAAATGAAACCACCACCAATGCCACAACCAGCACCACAACCAGCTCCAGAAAACTCAGGTATGTCACTCCAGGATATTGTTAATGAACTTGCCACTAACACAATGCAATTCCAGCAGGAAACTGGGGCAAGTATCCAAAACCTGGTAAATCAAATGGAACAATTGGCTACTAGCATGAGCAAATTCGAGGGCCAAGGCTCAGAAGAATTATCTTGTCAAACGATGATCAATCCAAGAGAGAAGTCTTGTGCGATAACTTTGCAAAATGAAGAGCAATTAGATGTCCTGCCAAAGAAATCACAAACTGATGAAGGAGATGACACCACTTCCACCATGAACAAAACACTGACTTCTCAGGTAAATCCTATAACTCCCATTCCTTCATATGGTTTTCTCCTCCAACTTTTTCCTAAGTAGATTTGCACAATCGAAGGGAAACAAGAACATGAATCCTGGAACTGTCTCACAGGAAAATCTGAGGAAATATACCACTTCTGGATGCTATTGCCAAGTCCTCGTTGTACAAAATTTCTCAAGGAGTTTATGGCACCAACAAGAAGAAAGTTGAGGGAAATGAGAAAGTAAGTGTGGGGGAAGATGTTTCAACTGTATTGCAAAGGAAAATTCCTCCAAAGTGCAAAGATCCGGTACGTTCACCATGCCATGCACCATTGGTAAAACCAAGTTTGAAAGAGTTATGTTAGATTTAGAAGCATCTATTAACATCATGCCATATTCTATTTATGCTTCTTTAAATCTTGGACCTTTTGCGGAAATTGGTATTACCATTCAAATGGCTGATCGTTTTAATGCTTATACCAAAATAGTTGTGGAAGATGTGCTTGTGCAGGTGAATCAAGTTGGTTTTTCCCGCAAACTTCTATGTCCTTGAAATAGAGGATGAGACATCTCCTAATCCAACTCCGATTCTTTTAGGGAGACCATTCTCGAAAACTATTAGAACCAAGATTGATGTTCATGATGGCACTCTCATCATAGAGTTTGATGGCAAGGTGATATGTTTCAATATTTTTGAGGCAATAAAGTACTCTAGTGACTTACATTCTGTTTTTGCAGTTGACGTTGTTGATTCTTTGCCACAACAATGTTTTGAGTTAACTCGCAAGAATGGATTGGATGTAGCTATTAGTGAGCATATAGGGACAGAAAATTCCACTGAGTCAGGAATTTTGATACAAGTGTCCAAAGAAATGGAGGAAGTTGTGACAAGCTTAGATGAGACCATCGCAATAACCACAAATAGGTATGATGTTTCGTACATTCAATTTCCTTTATCTAATGAGAAAATTCTTTCTTCTGTGATGACAGCCCCTGCCTTGGAGCTTAAGCTTCTTCCAGATCATTTGAGGCATGGATTATTGAGTGAGAATGATCCTTTGCCAAATATAATAGAAATGGGCCTTGCACGAATACAAGAAGAGAAACTCGTCCAAATACTTACAGACCACAAAATAGCTATTGGGTGGACGATTGCTAACATCCAAGGCCCAGCCATATGCATGCACCAATTCTTGCTGGAAAAAGGATCCAAGCCCACTAGAGAAGTACAGCGGAGATTGGACCCTTCCATGATGGAACCAACGTCGGGCTGAGGACGTTAAACCAAGCGCTTATTGGGAGGCAACCCAATGTTTTTGAAAAATAAATAAAAAAAAAGAAAAGAAAAATAAAATAAAATAAGGTAATAATGATCAATTTTTGTGTCTCAAGGAGATTCCTTTCGTAGACCATCAAATTGACCAGGTTTTATCTCTCTTTGCCATCTGTCTTATTTGTTTTTATATTTTTTACTTGTTTTTGACTTTTGTTTGCTATTGTGTTGTTATCTCTTTTATGTGTCTTTAGTTTCGTTTTTGCTATTTTCTTTTCCTTCTTTTTGTTTAATTTGATTATTCTGTAATTCGAATTCATTTGTGCAGCAGCTTGAGGAAACATCCAAACGGGAGCTGAAGTCATTGCTCAAAGGTTTGAATCGTGCATATCTGGGAGAATAAACTCAATCGCATTATCGGTAATATCTCTCCTTTTCTTCTCTTCAATGGATGCCGATATCTTTCTGTCGAACCTTCGTAAATATTTTCCTTCACTTCCTCAAAATGCTGTGTTTAAAATTTATAAAGTACGGATAACTAGACTTTGGGTGTTGATGATCTTAAATGTGCCTGCGGATATCCGATGGCTTATCGAAGCCAAGGTGAGATTGTCCGGTGAGCCGGACATTAATCTCGCAAAATACATGCCTGGTCTAGGAAAGAGCTACTACGCCAAGAGGCGAAGAGCGAAACGGTTACAAGTATGTTATAAATGTGCTAGATGGAATTGTAACCAGACTTGTCGTTCATTAGGTTTTGCGTCCACGAATAGAGAAGATAAACTTTCATTTTATTAAGAATGGTTTGAGTAATGAGTCGCTGGATAATGTTTTGTTAACTCTCGAGTCACATTCTTGTGGACTTGTTCAGCGTGAATTGCTTAATCTAGGGACACAATTTCGTGATGAATTGCAGTGTTATAGTCTAGGGAATCTGACTAAAAACGACCCTGTTTGCCAGTTTATAAGAAAACTGGATGGGAAGCAAATCCCCGACTCATAGAAGGCGTTTCAGCCGCTACTGGACGTAAAACCAGAGGAAGATGTGAGCCACAATCACAACTACTTGTATATTTGAATGTGTGTTGTTGTTGTAGAATTTTCTTCTTGTTTCGTTTGATTTGATTATCAATGTTGTTTTTGTGTTGTTGTTGTTTGTTGATTTTGTTTGTTTAAATTTCAAGTTTCTTTTTGACAAACCATATGACCTGTCTCTTATACACATCTAGATGTGTATAAGAGACAGGTGTGGAGGTTTTGTCAACCTCCGCCGAAAGTATATCTTTACTTTTCATGCTTCACGTGGGAGACAAGTGTGGCGGTCTTGTCAACCCCCGCCGAAAGTGTATCTCCATTTCCATGCTTCACGTGGGAGACAAGTGTGTAGGTTTTGTCAAACCTCGCCGAAAGCATATCTCATTTTTTCAAATCGTGGGGCGATAAATCTGCATTGAGCAACCCCCACCGAAAGTATGTCCCCATGTGTCAAAATTTGAGAGTTGTATGGGTGTATATATACATTCTGCATATTTTCATATGTCATTCCATAACCTGTCTTGCAATTGAAAAGCATAATATCTAACGTGTCTTACACAAGATTAGAGCACTTGTAGAAATGGAGAAAACACCAATTCGGCGATTTCGCAATATATGCGTATTTTGCGGATCGCAATTTGGTAAAGATGAAGAGTTTACCACAGCAGCTCTTGATCTTGGTAGGACATTAGCTGCGAGGGGTATTCATTTGATTTATGGAGGGGGTAGTCTTTGGTTAATGGGGTGTGTGTCGACAGCTGCATCCTTGGGAGGAAGTAAAGTTCTCGGCATTATCCCTAAACCATTAGATGTGCGAGATATCGTAGGCAACACAATCGGGGAAGAGTTACAAGTCTCTAGCATGCATGAGCGTATTGCACATATGGTTGTCAAGTCCGATGCATTTATAGCTTTACCTGGTGGTTATGGCACATTAGAGGAGATATTTCAAATCACCTCTTGGGCACAGCTAAACATCCATAAAAAACCCATTGGTTTGTTAAATGTCAATAACTTTTTTGATGGTTTGTTGTCTTGTCTTGATCAAGCTGTAGAAAAAAATTTTATCTCACCATCAGCGAGGCAAATCCTTGTTACAGCTTCAACGGCAGGGGAGTTAATTGACAAACTACAAGAATTCGTCTATTCGCCTGATCCAACAACAGTCGGATTGATTGGTTTGGAGAAGGCAATAAGAGGCGTAAACTGGATTTAACACTCCATCTGTAATCTCTATTGCTGGTTTGCTTCGTTTTTGTTTGCTTTCTTTTTATTGTGTTTATTTGAAGTTTTTCATGTTATTTATTTTGAGATTTTTCAGGTTATTTCTTTCGTCCCAGGTAATATTTTCTAATCTCGGTTTTTAGAGTGGTGGTTTAAAAAGTTCAAGTTCTCTTGAAACGCATTCTGGATCTCTTCAATCCATAATGGCTGAATAAGGAGGCTAACTTCTAAACTTTTTAGACCCATTCAAACTGACTTGTTTGTGTTTGTTGATTTGTTGGACTTTATTATTTTCTGAGTAAGTTTAGTTTTATGTAATTTCGAGTTGTTGTGTGTTTTTGCCTTTATCAGTTTCGATTAAAAAAAAAACAATGTGGAAAAACCTGAGAATGGCAGAATATGGGGTTTTCTTAACTCTTGAAACGCATTCTCTCTCAATAAATCTGTAGTTTGTTTATTTCATGTTGTTTGAAGTGTCTTGTTTCTTGTTGTTCTTTCATAATAAAGGTATATAGGCTGGAAACCTTAAGTCTGCGGGCTACTGGTCCTAAGGATTGTTGAAATATACAATCTTGACTCAGGTGTAACAACGCCACGTACCTCTTTCTTGCATTTTGTGGGTCGATGATAAGATAATGATTGAATTAAGAATAACTCTTGGAAAACGATAAATGATGCATGGATCTGTATGCTTGAAATGTTTATTGGTTTTCGCTTTGCTTTTGATTCCTTGCGCAACATTGAGCACTGAGCTATTATCACTGAGTTATTTGTTCACTTCGAGAAAGTTTATGTAATTTAAATGTTTCTTCAGATTTCAATGAATTCTAGAACTTGTTTGATGGTCACTCAAGGCGAAATCCTAGGCTGTGCAACAATTGGGAAATGATTTAGGCCATCTTTGGACCGTTTGAGCCTTAATAGCCAACCTTGACTGAAATTGATCCCTAGTTACCCCTTTGAGCCTTTGTAAGCCTTTTCTTTGTTAACTCACTAAAAGATTTCCTATCCTCAAATGAATTTGTTCCAAACAGTTTATCCCTTACCTACGAGCATGTAGATCATTCACAATTAAATTCTAAGCTATGTTCTGGTTTTGGGAAGTTAGAGGAGGTTGGGATGTGTCATAAGCAATGCAAGTGAGTTCTATTATGTTTGTAAAAAAAAGAAAAAAAAGTCAATCTGCACTTATCGTCCACGTACTTACACATTGAGGACAATGTGTTGTTTAAGTGTGAGGGAGGGGAAGTGTAATAAAAAAAAGAAAAAAAAGAAAAAAAAGAAGAAGAAAAAAAAAAGAAAAAAGAACAAAAGAAGAAGAATGAGAGATCTATACCCTTAAGTGTTCTTAAAAAGAATGAAACAACAAAATGTGGGGGTGTAGTTTTCTTTTGTTTTCTGCAAAAAAAAAAAAAAAAAGATTGAGTGTTCTAAATAAGTTTGGGGGAGTAACCTGATGAATTGAAATGAAGTTGTGTTATAGGTTTGAGCTCTACATAGTCTTGAATGATTTATGTGTTTGTGGGTGATTTGAGCCAAATTATTATCCTTTATCATACCTTCACCCAAGCCAAACGTTACAAGCTTAATAAAGTCCAACTTGATCCTTGGTGTTGTGCATGTCTACATTAGTGGAGAGTGACTTAAAAAGCAGGCTTATGGAGTTCATTTATACACACATCTTCACTATTAAATATGATTCATTTTTATGCATAAACTCATCCGGGTTACAAGTGATTAGGTGAGAATGGCTCTACACACACACAATTGAGGAATTGAAGTGAAGCGAAACTAATTTTTGAGATAAAATTCTTGATCAAGTGCATTATTTTGAAGTATTCCTTGGATTATAATTAAGTACAATCTTTGAGGCCTATTTGCAAGATGAAGCATTTGTGTGTTTTAATTTTTTGTTGATTCTGTTTCGGTTTAGTTTTATTTCACATTGTCGTATTGCTCGAGGACTAGCAAAGTCTAAGTGTGGGGGAATTTGATAAGTGTCTATTTATATATCATTTTCATATCAATTCGTCCGTGTTTCTTTGCTATATTCCTTGGTATTTTTATGTTTTTGTGTGGTTTTGATGTTTGTAGGAGTTTTGGAGCAACTTGCACAAAAATGAGTAAAACCCTTCATTTTCACCTCTGCTAGTCAGTGATCTTCTCGGATTTAATTGTATTGATATACAATGAACCCGATGACATATCATATACCGTCAAAAAGCTCTCGAAGTCTACTTTTTGGAGAAATTTACGGTTTATGAATCCACTCAGTGTACCGAAAGTTGTAATCAAAACAGTGTGAGAAGTGTAGAAATGTAATTCCACACATCACTGTAGCATGTATAATACGGGACACTGTAGCACGTTACTGTAGCAGAGTATTTAAACACATTTTAGGGGTTTATTTTCATAACTTGAAGAGGGGAGAACGTGGTGGAGGCTGAAGCTCTGGAATTCTTTCATCTCTTGGAGTTCTTGAAGGAGAAAGGAAGCTTGGAAAGAGGAAGAACTACAATCAAAAGAGAATTAAATCAAATTTGCTAAGTTTTTCCCTTCCCTTTCATTTTCTGGAATGTCTCCATGTTGTATTGTATTTACCACGTTCTTAAACATGTGTAACTGAATCTGAATTGGTTGAGGGTGATTTCAAAGCCCTGATATGATTTTTGTGAGTTAATTGTGTAAGAAGTTGTTATCCAATTCTCTAATTGAAGTTGCTTGTATTTTCCTATATCTAATGTTTATGATTGCTTGCTGGATTGTATTTCGAATGGCCAATTGAATATAATCTGGTTGTTGTCTATTGCTAGACTAGAAATCTTGATCCGTAATTGTCTTGAATTTCTACTCCTTAGTAGAAAAATTGTGATCAGAGATTGCAATTGGAGAATACAACCTAAGTTAAATAATCCGAGCTTGTGTGTTTATTGCTTAGATCAATCTGTCTTTCTTTTCATAATGCATCCATGAATTAAATTTAGAGAGCTTGTTCTAGGTTGTTTAATGGATAGAGATTAAATAAAGAGCTTGTTTTATTTAACAACAAAGTAAGGAAAGATTGGGATAACAGAGCTTGTTGTTTATCTACGGTTGATAACTTCAATGCTGTAATTGGATTACAATTCTATGTTAATTCACAAATTCATATCTTGTGGCAGAGAAAGAACCCTTAACCAAGTGTCTCTCATTGATCTTTCATTCAAATTAACTTCTGGTTTGTTATTCTTAATTTGCATTCTTATTTCATTTAGTTAATCATTCAACAAAACCCCCCCTGTTTAGTTTATCGTTGCTGGAAAATAACGAAATCAATTAGAATCAATCCTCGTGGGAACGATATCTACTTATCACTTTATTACTTGTGCGAATAGTATACTTGCTAGTTTCGAACGCATATTTCATAAAATGGCGTAGCAAGCAAAAGCTAACGAGAAATAATGATTCTAAAGTGTTGTAGATTGTGAAATCTAACATTTGGCAGAGATTTGGACACCAATAGCCATGATTAGTGACAGAGGGGCACACTTCTGCAACCGATCATTTGAAGCCTTGCTCAAGAAATACAACATCACTCACAAGTTGTCTACTGCATATCATCCACAAACTAGTGGTCAAGTTGAAGTTTCAAATCAGGAAGTCAAGTCCATTCTCGAGAAGACAGTGAATCCGAACAGAAAAGATTGGAGCCTACGACGTAATGATGCACTTTGGGCATATCGAACTGCTTATAAGACACCTATTGGTATGTCTCCGTATAGGTTAGTCTATGGTAAGCCATGTCACCTTCCAGTAGAGCTCGAACACAAAGCATGGTGGGCAGTAAAGCTTTGTAACATGGAGATGGATACTGCTGGAGAGCAAAGGAAGCTTCAACTGCAAGACTTGGAAGAACTTAGAAATGATGCCTATGAGAATTCCAGAATTTACAAGGAGAGAACTAAGGCATTTCATGATAAAATGATCTCTAGGAAGAATGTTGAAGTGGGACAGAAAGTTCTTTTATTTCATTCTCGCCTCAAGTTATTTCCAGGTAAATTACGATCTCGATGGGTTGGACCTTTTGTTATTACTAATGTTTTCCCCATGGTGCAGTGGAAATCAAGAGCTTAAAAACGGATAAAGTATTCAAGGTGAATGGGCACAGGTTGAAGCCTTACTATGAGAATTCAGTGATGCACGACATCGATGAGGTACCTCTCTACGAGCCAACTTATCTTGATGGGTGAGGACAGATAACGTCAGGCTGAGGACGTTAAACTAAGCGCTTAGTGGGAGGCAACCCAATGTTTTTGAAATATAAATAAAAGAGACAAAGAAAAGAAGGTAGTATTGATCAATTTTTGTGTTTCGAGGAGATTCCTCTCATGGGCTATTATAATTGATCAGGTTTTATCTCTCTTTGCCACCTGTCTCATTTGCTTTGTTGTTTGTTTTTTACTTTCGTTTGCTCTTGTGTTTTTATTTCTTTTATGTGTCTCTATTTTCTTTTCTTTTCTTTTCTTTTCTTGTGTTTAATTTGATTATTCCGTGCTTCGAGTTAGTTGTGCAACAGCTTGAGGAAACATTCAAACGAGAGTTGAAGCCATTGTCCGAAGGTTTGAAACATGCATATCTGGGAGAAGAACAAACTCAATCGCATTATCAGTAATATCTCTCCTTTTCTTCTCTTCAATGGATGATGATATCTTTCTATCGAACCTTCGTAAATATTTCTCTTCACTTCCTCAAAATGCTGTGTTTAAAATTTATAAAGTACGGATGACTAGACTTTGGGCATTGATGCTCCTAAATGTGCCTGCTGATATCCGATGGCTTATCGAAGCCAAGGTGAGATTGTCCGGTGAGCCGGACATTAATCTCGCAAAATACATGCCTGGTCTAGGAAAGAGTTACTACGCCAAGAGGCGAAGAGCGAAAAGGTTACAAGTATGTTATAAATGTGCTAGATGGAATTGTAAACAGACTTGTCGTTCATTAGGTTTTGTGTCCAGAAATAGAGAAGATAAACTGTCATTTATTAAGAATGGTCTGAGTAATGAGTCGCTGGATAATGTTTATTAACTCTTGAGTCACATTCTGGTAGACTTGTTCAGCGTGAATTGCTTAATCTTTGGACACAATTTCATGATGAATTGCAGTGTTATAGTCTAGGGAATCTGACTAAAAACGACCCTGTTTGCCAGTTTATAAGAAAACTGGATTGGAAGCAAATCCCCGACTCATAGAAGGCGTTTCAGCCGTTACTGGACGTAAAACCAGAGGAAGATGTGAGCCACAATCACAACTACGTGTATATTTGAATGTGTGTAGTTGTTGTCGAATTTTATTTCTTTCTTGTTTCGTTTGATCTGATTATCAATGTTTTTTTTGTGTTGTTGTTGTTTGTTGATTTTGTTTGTTTTAATTTCAAGTTTTCTTTTTGACAAACCAGATGACTACCCGATGATATAAGCACACGTGGAAGACAAAGTGTGGAGTTTTGTCAACATCCGCGTGGCGAAAGTATATCTTTTACTTTTCTGCTTCAGTGGAAGACATGGGCGGTTTTTCAAAACCTACCGAAAGTTTTATTCCTTTTTCTGCACACGGTCGGCGACAAGTGTGGAGGTTTGTCAACGCCACTGAAAGCATATATATCTTTTTCAAATCTGGGGGGCGATAAATCTGCATCGAGCAACCCGCCCACCGAAAATTATGTCCCCAGTGTCAACATTTGAGAGTTGTACGTGTGTATATATCCATGCTGCATATTTTGAAATGTCATTCATAACCTGTATTGCACTTGAATCGCATAATACCTAACGTACATCATTGTCTTACACAAGTTTAGAGCACTTTTAGCAATGGAGAAAGCACCAATTCGGCGATTCCAAAATATATGCGTATTTGTGGATCGCAATTTGGTAAAGATGGAGAGTTTACAATAGCAGCTCTTGATCTTGGTAGGACATTAGCTGCGAGGGGTATTCATTTGATTTATGGAGGGGGTAGTCTTGGGTTATTGGGATGTGTGTCGACAGCTGCATCCCTGGGAGGGAGCAAAGTTCTGGCATTATCCCTAAACCATTAGCTGTACGAGATATCGTAGGCAATACAATCGGGGAAGAGTTACAGGTCTCTAGCATGCATGAGCGTATGCAAATATGGTTGTAAGTTCGATGGCATTTATAGCTTTGCCTGTTGGTTATGTACATTAGAGGAAGAATTTCAAAATCACCTCTTGGGCACAGCTAAACATCCATGGGAAACCATTGAGTTGTTAAATGTCAATAATTTTTTGATGGTTTGTGTCTTTCTTGGATCAAGCTGTAGAAAAAAACTTCATCTCACAGTCAGCGAGGCAAATCCTGGTCACAGCTTCAACTGCAGGGGAGTAAATTGACAAATTACAAGAATTCGTCTATTCGCCTGATTCAACAATGGCTCGGATAGATTGGTTTGAGAAGGCAATAAGAGGCGTAAACTGGATTTAACGCTCCATCTGTAATCTCTATCTGCTGGTTTGCTTCATTTTCGTTTGCTTTTTCTTTATTGTGTTTATTTAAGTTTTTTTTATGTAATTTCTTTTGAGTTTTTTTTTCAGGTTGTTTCTTTCACCCCAGGTACTATTTTCTTATCTTGGCTTTTAGAGTGGTGGCTTAAAAAGCTCAAGTTCTCTTGAAACGCATTCTGGATTTCTTTAATCCATAATGGCTGAATAAGGAGGCTAACTTCTAAACTTTTTAGACCCATTCTAACTGACTTGTTTTTGTTTGCTGGCTTGTTGGACTTTTGTTATTTTATGAGTAAGTTTAGTTTTGTGTAATTTAGAGTTGTTGTGTGTTTTTGTCTTTATCAGTTTCGATTCGAAAAAAAAAAAACATTGTGGAAAAACCTGAGAATGGTAGAATATGGGGTTTTCTTAACTCTTGAAACGCATTCTCTCTAAATAAATCTGTAGTTTGTTTATTTCATGTTATTTGAAGTGTCTTGTTTCTTGTTTTGTTCTTTCATAATAAAGGTATATAGGCTGGAAACCTTAAGTCTGCGGGCTACTGGTCCTAATGATTGTTGAAATATACAATCTTGACTCAGGTGTAACAACGCCACGTACCTCTTTTCTTGCTTTTTGTGGGACGATGATAAGATAATGATTGAATTAAGAATAACTCTTGGAAAATGATAAATGATGCATGGATCTGTGTGCTTGAAATGTTTATTGGTTTTCGCTTTGCCTTTGATTCCTTCTGCAACATTGAGCACTGAGCTATTATCGCTGAGTTATTTGTTCACTTAGAGAAAGTTTATGTAATTTAAATGTTTCTTCAGATTTCAATGAATTCTAGAACTTG
Source organism: Boswellia sacra (assembly GCA_013180625.2). Taxonomy (NCBI): domain Eukaryota; kingdom Viridiplantae; phylum Streptophyta; class Magnoliopsida; order Sapindales; family Burseraceae; genus Boswellia; species Boswellia sacra. The sequence continues at coordinate 67,606 of SNVD02013110.1, forward strand.
TTTGATAGTCACTCGATGCGAAATCCTAGACTGTGCAACATTGGGGAAATGATTTAGGCCATCTTTGGACCGTTTGAGCCTTAATAGCCAATCTTGACTGAAATTGATCCCTAGTTACCCCTTTGAGCCTCTGTAAGCCTTTTTCTTTGTTAACTCACTAAAAGATTTCCTAACCGCAAATGAATTTGTTCCAAACAGTTTATCCCTTACCTATGAGCATGTAGATCATTCACAATTAAATTCTGAGCTATGTTCTGGTTTTGGGAAGTTAGAGGCTGTCTCTTATACACATCTAGATGTGTATAAGAGACAGGTTCTATTGTGTTTAAAAAAAAAAAAAAGAAAAAAAACCAATCTGTACTTATCGTCCACGTACTTACACATTGAGGACAATGTGTTGTTTAAGTGTGGGGGAGGGGAAGTGTAATATAAAAAAAAAAAGAAAAAAAAAGAGAACAAAAGAAGAAGAATAAGAGATCTATACCCTTAAGTGTTCTTAAAAGAATGAAACAACAAAGTGTGGGGGTGTAGTTTTCTTTTGTTTTCTGCAAAAAAAAAAAAAAAAAGTTGAGTGTTCTAAATAAGTTTGGGGGAGTAACCTGGTGAATTGAAATGAAGTTTTGTTATAGGCTTGAGCTCTACATAGTCTTGAATGATTTATGGGTTTGTGGGTGATTTGAGCCAAATTATTATCCTTTATCATACCTTCACCCAAGCCAAACGTTACCAGCTTAATAAAGTCCTACTTGATCCTTGGTGTTGTGCATGTCTACATTAGTGGAGAGTGACTTGAAAAGCAGGCCTATGGAGTTCATTTATACACACATCTTCAATATTAAATATGATTCATTTTTATGCATAAACTCATCCGGGTTCCAAGTGATTAGGTGAGAATGGCTCTACACACACACACTTGAGGAATTGAAATGAAGCGAAACTAATCTTTAAGATAAAATTCTTGATCAAGTGCATTTTTTGAAGTTTTCCTTGGGTTATAATTAAGTACAATCTTTGAGGCCTATTTGCAAGATAAAGCATTTGTGTGTTTTAATTTTTTTTCTTGATTCTGTTTCGGTTTAGTTTTATTTCATATTGTCGTAGTTGCTCGAGGACTAGCAAAGTCTAAGTGTGGGGGAATTTGATAAGTGTCTATTTATATATCATTTTTCATATCAATTCGTCCATGTTTCTTTGCTATATTCCTTGGTATTTTTATGTTTTTGTGTGGTTTTGATGTTTGTAGGAGTTTTGGAGCAACTTGCACAAAAAATGGAGTAAAACCCTTCATTTTCACCTCTGCTAGTCAACCATCTTCTCGGATTTAAGTGTATTGATATACAATGACCCCGATGACATATCATATACCGTTGAAAAGCTCTCGAAGTCTACTTTTTGGAGAAATTTACGGTTTATGAATTCATTCAGTGTACCGAAAGTTGTAATCAAAACAGTGTAAGAAGTGTAGAAATGTAATTCCACACATCACTGTAGCATGTACAATACGGGACACTGTAGCACGTTACTGTAGCAGAGTATTTAAAACACATTTTAGGGTTTTATTTCATAACTTGAAGAGGGGAGAACGTGGTGGAGGCTGCAGCTCTGGAATTCTTTCATCTCTTGGAGTTCTTGAAGGAGAAAGGAAGCTTGGAAAGAGGAAAAACTACAATCCAAATAGAATTACATCAAATTTGCTAAGTTTTTCCCTTCCCTTTCATTTTCTGGAATGTCTCCATGTTGTATTGTATTTACAACGTTCTTAAACATGTGTAACTGAATCTGAATTGGTTGAGGGTGATTTCAAAGCCCCTGATATGGTTTTTGTAAGTTGATTGTGTAAGGAATTGTTATCCAATTCTCTAATTGAAGTTGCTTGTATTCTCCCATATTTAATGCTTATTATTGCTTGCTGATTGTATTTGAGTGGCCAACTGAATATAATCTGGTTGTGATTTATTGCTAGACTAGAAATCTTGATCCGTAATTGTCTTGAATTTCTAATCATTAGTAGCAAATTGTGATCAGAGATTACAATTGGAGAATACAACCTAAGTTAAATAATCCGAGCTTGTGTGTTTATTGCTTAAATCAACCTATCTTTCTTATCATAATGCATCCATTGAATTAAACTCAGAGAGCTTGTTCTAGGTTGTTTAATGGATAGAGATTTAATAAAGAGCTTGTTTTATTTAACAACAAAGTAAGGAAAGATTGGGGTAATAGAGCTTGTTATTATCTACGGTTGAAACTTCAATGCTGTAATTAGATGACAATTCTACAATTAATTCGCAAATCCATATCTTGTGGTAGAGAAGGATCCCTTAACCAGCTTTCTCCCATTGATTTTTCATTCAAATTTATTTTCTGTTTTGTTATTCTTTACTTGCATTCTTATTTCATTTAGTAAAGCATTCAACAAAAATCCCCCCCTGTTTAGTTTACTGTTGCTGGAAATAACAAATTCAATTAGAATCAATCCTCGTGGGAACGATATCTTACTTATCACTTTATTACTTGTGCGACTAGTATACTTGCTAGTTTCGAACGCATCAGTAATCCTTGCATGTGCCATGCACATGTTAAGTTTTTGGTTAACTTGTGATAAAAATAGAAAAGTATTTGGATTCCTATTTTACTGTTTCTAGATGTTTATTATAGGAAGTATTTGATTCACAATAAATACCTCTATAGATCAGGATAATATTTCTTGTATCCTAATCAAAATAGGAGGATATTTAATTGTGTCCTAATTACTTTAGGAGTTTAACTATAAACACTTCCTATTTTATTCCAAGCTTAATGTGATTTTGATTTAGATACTTACAGGATTTTTAGGAAGATTTCGATCAGACCTCTCAATATATATTGAGTTATGACAATAGTCGAAGAGAGTGTTTTTTGCGGATTGGAGACTTGTTTGTGTTCTTGAGAGAGTTGGTCACGACATTCCATGAATTCATAGAAGAAAGCTTCAACGCAAAAGGAATGTCTTTGTTACTTTGATTCATTGAGTCTTTGTTTCATGAATGAGAGTTAAAATCGTACATGAGTCTGAGTGAGTTAGTAGACACTTAGGATAACTTGAGGGTTGAGTGTTTATGTAATTCTGTGTCAGACATCGGGTATTATGTATAACTTAACAGTGTGTTGTTAAGTTATCTGTGACAAAGAGTGGGTAGTGTCACTAGAGTTTAGGATTTTTGCGAAGATTTTGTTTGTCAAAGATTAGGTCAGTGTGTGAGAGTGAGTCAGCACTGGTAAAGGTCCTAAAGATTGTACAAACAAGAACTTAGTAAATTGCAGCTCTATAGCTGTCCGTGGATGTAGGTTTTTATAACCGAACCACGTAAAAATCCTCCTGTATCGATTTACATTACAGTTTACTGTTTTGTTATTTATAACTGCATACCTCCAGAACTCTCATAATGAGAAAGATATAAATGTTTAAAATTTTTTATCAGATGTATTTAGAATTAGGGGCTGAAGAGGTTAGAAGTGGTGTTGAATAGAAAAACTCATAATTTTATTCGTTTAGTGATTATATTCACGGCCAGAGCTGAGGAAAGAGGGGGCTTGATTGGGCTATAGTTCCTCAAAATTATATATATATATATATATATATGAATTTTTTAAATAAACAAAAGTATATTAAATGTTAATGAAAATCAAAATTAGCTCACTTCATATCTTAAAAAATAATAGAGAAACTATTATAACATTTAAAAAATTAATTATTTAGTATTATATGGTACAAGTATGTATGTGTGTGTGTATATATATCCTGTAATTTTAATTTTTAAGTGAAGTTAAGTTATTATTATTCATTTTATAATATTTTGGATAAAATGAATATGAAACTTATTATATTTTTTATATAGAAAAGATGATAAAAAAAAACTTAATATAAATTAATTGATGGTATGTAGTTTATAGTTTCTAATATGCGCATATTATTTTCTAATATTCTAATAATTTATCCTAAAATCATACATCCAAATGACATGACATGATTTTAAAACTAACACAATATTCATTACTTCATCCACCCTTCCACTTGACAATCATTAATTAAATATACATCATTTGAGATACAAATTTGGAAAATTATTTGAGATGAATATCGTTATTTATTAATTAATTTCATTGTAGAGGTTTTTAAATTAACTTTCTCTTTGAGTTAGATTTACCAAAAGGTGGGTTTATTTGCACCAAAAAATTACTATGAGCACCTATTAATTTATTAAAATAATTAAGACATCCATGAGTAAATTTGCCATCTAGATATAATTTTTATGTTAAATATAATTAAAATAGGATTTTTCTTTAAACATATCTAATATAAGCTCTAATTTTGGTATTCATTCTTTGTATTTTTAAGTGCAGAATGAAATTAAAAAAAAACAAAAACAAACAAACTAGAGTTATTCATATGTGAAATCTTCATAGATTCTATACTAAACGAGATTTATAAGGGCTGGTTTGTTTAGGTTTATTCAGGTAGAGCTTATAGAATTAGATCTTTTTGAAGCAGAGCTTGTAAAAATAGAGCTTTTACTAATAAGTTGTTGTTTTTTTGGTTGAATAAATATATGAAGTGTCATAACCTGGTCTGCCATATGGTACTTTGCACTTGCATGTGGCATTTTGTGGTCCCAAACGTGGCACTTTGCATTGTGTATAGCATTTTGTGGTCTCTATAAACCTTTGAGACGTGGCCCCCACATAGTCTCAAGAGGTGGCCCTCATGTGCGCGTTCAAGAGGTAGCCTCCGCACAGTCTCAAGATATGGCCCCCATATGTGCATGACGCCCAACACCCAGGTCTATTATCAGATATTGCCTGCTTTGAACACACAATTCGTCACGGTTTTTGTTTCAGGATTTGTAACCCAAAAGACATCCAACAACTTAAGCAGCTTACAAAGTATTTAAGCTCATTTCGCATCTTATTTCCAAGCAATGTGGGATGTTACATTCACCTCCCTTTAGGAATCAAGTGTCCTCACTTGATTGGGCTTACATCCCGCGGGTGACGCCCTACACTTCCAGTTGCGCTAGGCTCTGATACCATTTGTCACATCCTGATCCACATGTGATACTTTGCACTTATGTGTGGCACTTTGTGGCCCAACATGTGGCATTTTGCACGGTGTGTGACACTTTGTGGTCCTTATAAACCTTCAGGAGGTGGCCCCCACATAGTTTCAAGCAGTGGCCCCCATGAGCGCCTTCGAGAGGTGATTCCCACAAAGTCTTAAGAGGTGACCCCCACGTGTGGGTGAAGCTTAATACCCCGGCCACTGTCAAATATTGTCTGCTTTGGACACACAATCCGTCACTATTTTGCTTTTGGGTTTGCAACCCAAAAGGCCTCTAGTAGCTTAAGAAGCTCACAGGGTATTTAAGCTCATTTCACGTCTTATTCCTAAGTATTGTAGGATGTTACATTTTTTTGTCACATCTTGGCATGCATGTGACACTTTGTATTTTACTTTGTGGTCTCGCATGTGGTACTTTGCATTATGTGTAGCATTTTGTGGTCTCCATAAACCCTTAAGAGATGCCCCCTACAAAATCTCAAGCAGTAGTCCCCACAAAGTCTCGAAAGGTGGCTCTCACGCATGCGTGAAGCCCAATACCCTGATCCACTATCGGATATTATCCGTTTTGGACACACAATCTATCGCAGTTTTGATTTCGGGTTTTGTAACCCAAAAGGCCTCTAGTAGCTTAAGGAGCTCGCAAGGCATTCAAGTTCATTTCACATCTTATTTTCAAGCGATGTGGGATGTTACATTCAAACCCCCACCCACCTCTTAGGACCCCCCTTATAGGAATCAAGCGTCATCGCTTGATTGGGCTTACATTCCTACGGTGAGCCTCATACTTCTGGTTGGGTTAGGCTCTGATACCATTTATCACATTCTAGCCTGCATGTGATACTTTGCATTTGTGTGTGGCTCTTCGTGATCCTGCATGTGACAGTTTGCATTGTGTGTGGTACTTTATATTCTAGAAAAACCCTCAAGAGGTGGGCTGCACGCCTTTAAGAGGTGGTGGCCCCCACAAAGTCTCAAGAGGTTAACCTCACATGTGCGTGAAGCCTAATATCCTGGCGCACTATCGGATATTGTCCGCTTTGGATACATAGTCGTTACGGTTTTGCTTTCAGGCTTTGCAACTGAAAAGGCCTCCAATAGCGTAAGGGGCTCACAGGATATTTTAGCTCATTTCACATGCGATATCGGATGTCACATGAAGTGCTGATTAATGTTAAATTACCAAATACAGTTTTGATGAGAAATAATAATAATGAAAATTTTTTAAAACATGACAAGGGCATTTTTGATATTTTACAACTTAAAAAATGGCTTGAAAAGAGCTTATGCCAAAGACTCAATTTTGGGTTTTTTCCCATAAATATAAAATAGCTCATTTTAGTCATTCACAAGTTCTTTTTAGGTTATAAATAAACGACATTAAAAGAAATAATTAAAAAAGTTTTTAATATTAAAAAATTTTTTTTTGGCTATTATAAAAGCCTAAACAAACACGCTCTAAAGCC